>JAOBRD020814717.1:0-13391 GCA_027575215.2 Hydrozoanthus sils
TCTTGATAAAACTAACCAACAATGACCGGATAACGTGTCATTATATTTATCATAAAAATGAAACAGGAAACATTGATCTTGAGCCACATTAAAGAAATGAAGATGATTGAATTTGCTCAAGTGATAGAAAAACTCAATGAACAAGCCAACAAGAGGGTTGAATAATGTTAAAAACCAAAAGGAAGAAGCCTGCTTTTACTTATCACTTTTGCCATAGAATTCCAGATTAAAAATGGATTTAATTAAGCCCGGCGCACACGGGAGGAACGACTGAGCAAAAGGTCTCGCGAGATATTTAGCTCAGCTGTTTCCCTCCGTGTGCGCGTAAATGTTGGTGAGATTTTTGCCTCGCGAGGTTGTGAGACAAATATCTAACATGTTTGATAATTTTTGCCTCACCATTAAAATTTACGCGCACACGGGAGGAAAACAGCTGAGCTAACGGCCTCATGAAACTTTTTGCTCAGCCGTTTCCTCTCGTGTGCGCTGGGTTTAAGGAAATAAAGTTCGAAAAATTCACGCTACATCTAAAGTTGACAGCTGGCGATAAGAACCGGGCCACTTGTTCAAAGGCCGATTACCACTAACCCAGGGTTAAATTTTTCACCTACGTTGTTGTTTTCAACACTTACAGAAATTGAATTGAGCTGTAATTTTGGATTTGGCAAGTTTTTTTCTGTAAAAAATCTAAAAAGTAATTTATGTGAACCGTAAACCTTTCCTTACAAAAAGGAACTGACTACACGAAAAGTATGAATCCTAGTTAAGGAGAATTTACTAAAACGACATGCTTTTGTTGTTTTTGGAGCTGAAAGGGTTTTAAAACGTGTCTTTAATAACCAGTCCCTCCTGAACTTTTGAAGTTTGTGTTGGATTAAGGATTAATTTGCTAGAGGCTTTTGGACAATTTTTCTACGTGTAAGCATGTTTTTAGAGAGTTAACCTATGTATCGTTATTCGGCTGATAAATAGGTAGCAATGTTATTACGGAGGATCACAAAATCAAGCTAAGAAAGCGGTACCCTGCAGTACTTGCCTCTAATATTTCACAATCAAAATCGCCAGAATTATTAAAATGCTAATATATTCGGTTCTTTTCCATTTTGCCTGATGTTTCATGTTTCAAAAGTGCTCTATAGATGGCGTTTACGCAATATTTGCTTCTGTTTATCTTATGGTTTTTTCACTGTTCTTGTTTAATACATTCGTATCTTACGAGCATACAGAAGAAACCTAAAGAGTTTATCAATTTAATATCAAACACATGTAACTTCGCTGATGTGAATAACTTGTAAAGTTAACAACTCTCCATTCTTGGCTAGTTTAACATAGCTGTAACAGAAGTTATATGATCTCTACTGATATTATATGCTGAAAATAATCATGTTTTTTGTTGTTGTTGTTGCTATTGTCTTTATAGTTATATTTCCATGGCAAAGTCTGCGGGTTGCGCAACAATTTTTAATTGTTCTTTAGTTTTATTTGTTGGTTGACGTAATAGAAAAAATTTTTGGACGAGTTTTAAGTTGTCTTCTTTGCTTTTTTTTTTTCTGATCAACTCTCTTTAATAATTGCTTCAATTGTTTTTTAAGAAAAATGTCATAAATTATTTAACCCTTTTAACAATTAGCGATCTTGATTAATACAATTTAACTAACACCGATTGTGTTGGATGTGATAGTTGCAACTCGAACCGTCTATATAACAGTTCCATGTTAGACGAGTATAACAAAAGATCATTTTAGGGCTCCTTATATAAAGAAAAGAACAAAATTCCAAAGCCACATTTTCAGTGCTGACTCACTCGCCGTCAACGGCTCTAATCTGTGTTTGATGGCAAGTGTGACGTTTTAACTCCAGATATTGAAAAAAAAAAAAAAACAGGTAAAAAAAAGGTAAGCGATAAATTAACCATCTGGACCGGTTCCTCAAAACCCCGATTAACTTAACCCAGGGTTAAATCTTAACAAAACCTATTGGTTGTCATGGTAATTAAGCCTGGGTTAGCACGGGTTTTGAGGAACCGGGCCTATAATATACCAAACAATGACACAAAGTTCTCTTGTGAGAGAAAATGGAGCAACTACTCATGAGGGAAATGAAATTCGAATTTTTCATATGAAATGTGAAGAATGCAAGTGCACTATATTCCGGGAAAACACTCACACAACGGGTAAAACCTACGAACTGAGCTTCCGAGCCTCTAGTTAGCTGCACAGATTACGTTTTGGTTGTGTGGTATCAACCCCCACCGGAGACACTGATCTTTAATGTATAGGTAGATGGAACAAATCGAAAAAGTGTCTTGCTCAAGGACCAACACAGTGGCCTGGCCGGCCCGTAAAGGAATTCACGACTCTGGTATCAGTACAAGTCCAATACAAACACACTAACCACTTAGCCATTTTGGTATTCTTTGTCCCTCTGAAAACACTAAAGCTTTTTCTTCTAACGTAGTTGGTTTCCACAAAAATATTGGAAGGCATCAAATTTGTCAACGAAAAGAGTAAATTTTTTTTTGACCTTTAAGAAATATTTTCTTAAAGTGGAGCAAGACGGAGAAACTCTGACCTTATTGTTATGTTTTGTCACTAGAAGCTGAAAGACGGTGAATTAATGCACTTTTATCTTCTCTAGGAAAATAACAGTGAACGAGAGTGTGACTATAGTGAAGGGCACGCCACGCATTCGATGGCAGATAGCTTGAATCGGGAACTAGGGTTGTTGACTGTCTTGCAATGCTTTTTTCTTCTTTTCAAGTCAGTAAATCGAATAAGGATAAAGAACCTTAACCCAAACTGATTATGTTTGCACAGTTCTCTCGTGCTTGTATATAAAGTTTGAATTTTTGGCGAGAGGTGCGGTGTTTTCTTTAGAAGCGCCAAAGAATGTCCTTCAAAACAAAGCCTCGCTCATCTACAGACAATTTTCGTGTTCTTCTCGCATTCGCCCTTTTAATAGTATAAGACTTGCAACATGTTTTGGTATCCCTAAGTCCGATTATAAAACCAATAAATATTGAAAATCGAAGTGGCTCTATTTGTTTTGGTAAGACGAGCACGACAAGCCTTAAGCACTTAACTGCCTGACTATATGTATCTAGGAAAACTTTTTTCTCTTTCTGCAGGTCATAAAATATGAAGCTCTTTGTCAAAACAATGCTATTTCGAGTTCTGCTTTTTATTCTGTGGGTTTTTGGAGGATCGTGGATGTTTGTTTTGGTGGAGTACAGAAAAGAAAACGATAGAGAAGACAAAGCGAAAATTATGTTGGAGCTGTATCACAATATGTCAGTCAAGTATAACATGACAGTGACGGAGTTTATGAGTTTAGCTGACAAAGCACACGAAGCGTTGGCGACGCCAAAAAAGCAATGGACCTATCCAAACAGTGTGAACTTCGCTGTTCAGACAGTCACCACAATTGGTAAGCCGGTCGTAGTTTCCTTAAACGTTAATTTCAGATATATAAATTGTTTTGTTTTATAGTTTTTTTAAATTTGTTTTATAACATTTTGAATCAAGGGGTCACGGGAGAACAGGCAAAAGGACCCTAGGTCCCCTTCGAGGTCTGCCACCCGGGACCTACGGTTCAATGTCGTTATCCGAGAAGACGCAAAGGTCTAACCGTTTACAGCAACCTTCTCCTTGGTTGTTTTAAGACCCTGAGTGAAGGTCCGGCACCGGGAATCGAACCCGGGCCTCCCGCATGACAGAGTGGCGCTATACCGACTGGGCTAACCAGGTGGCGCAATTCTATCTTGGCCAGTGGGCTACATCACTAACGAGTTATGTAAATATGTGCACGTAGACTAATTAATCAGTTGCCCGCGTAGTTTTCGTTTATGCAAAAGAAACGGTTAATGTGAAGAATTTTCACATAAAATAACCATCAGTTATGTCTTCGGAAAACAAGCTGGAAATAACGCTAATAGTGACGGGTTATGGAAGAAGAATTAATGCTCAAAATGTTATTTGGTTCATGAAAATCTTAGCACCAGTTTTAACTACCATGCTCAACATGTATAGAAAAACCAATGAAGAGATTATGAGTAAAGTATGGAAAATAGGGTTTGTAGGGTTAAAGGGCCTAATCAATGTGACGTGAGCGTTAACCTTGTTTCACGCTCCACTGTCAACCCAAGTGTTATGAGCTTCCGCCCTCCAAATGCAGAACAACCATCTTCCAGAAATCATTTCTTGTCCGTACTTCGCGCACGTGGAACATTCTGCCACAAAATCAGATTCGAGAGCTTAACTCTCCACCAGTTTAAGACCCTGTTAGTCGAGTATTATGAAAGAGCGCTTGCGCGGCGCTACTGCTCAATGACCCTAGATCATTTAACACAATATGTACTAAATGCAACACTGCGCGCCTCCTGGACACGACAATCTCATGTTGGTTTTGGTTATAGCTTTTTTGTTCTACCTTTACTAATATTTTTTTTATGTTTTTCTGTTTCTTTTCATATGGGCCCACAGTAATTGACTTTCAGCTGTTCTGGTGTCTCTGTCTATACACCTCCTGTATATTTATTGCGTTCCTTTATTTTGTCTCTTACTAATATGTGTGTGAACGTAATTTACGTAGGCTAAGCATAATTAAATAAAAAAAGTAAAAGAAACTCACCCATTGCCGCTCGGCGAGCTAGTTTATCCCCTGATTTTCAAACTTCTTTGTTTGAGCTCGTACGTTACGGTTACAGAACTTCATACTCCTTGTCTAAATTTACTTTACGTTATTTTTAGGATACGGTAACATAACTCCAACCACACCAACAGGACAAGTCCTCTGCATTTTCTACGCCTTAATAGGAATCCCAATTTTTATGCTGGCCCTACAGTCAGTTGGCTACCTCATTGCCAAGGGGATTACAGGCATTATCCGCAAAATAGAGAAAACAATTTTGAAAAGAGCCCGACCAACGAATATTGAAATTAAGTGCACTATAGTGACATTTGTTACAACAGTGTTATATATAATAACTGGGGCAATAATTCAAGTGTATGTAGAGGGACTGACATTTTTAGAGGGTGTATACTTGTGGTTTATTAGTTTTACAACAGTTGGATATGGAGATTATTACCCTGGGGAGCGTTTTTACTCTCAGCCAGTTATTAAGGATGATTTAACTATCAGTGAAGACATTATTCATGATGTAAATATCGACACAGTGGTTGAGATTTCATCAATGCTCTTTTATGTTTTGGGTCTATGTCTTGTGTCTACAATACTTAACTCTGTTACAAGTGCTTTGGAAAAGCAAAACTACAAAGCGTGTGCTTGGTGTATTACTCGAAAACACCAAGGCAGCTATAAGCTCAAAAGCCCCATAAATACCGTTGCAATCGGCAAAAAGAGAAGCACAACAATTCTCAAACAAATTGATACAGCTACCCCAGAAGGCCACTTTGATGAATCGATAGAGCCCAAAATAGAAACTTCTGATCAAGTTGCTCCTCGTTCAAATTAATCTATAAACAAATTGTAAAAGTGCCGGTGTGAAAGTCAAATGAAAGGTGAAGTTATGCCGGAGTCTTTAACTCTGATCTGCAAAATAACAAAACGTATTAATTATCTAGAATTCAATCACAAAGTTTCTGATTGTACGAAAGCTTGTGACGTAGCAGGCTCGAATTTTTAGCTTCAATTTGAAAATCTTGAATTAGTTCTAATGTTGTCGGTTATCAAATGCTACACAACGAAGACCGGAAGTAAGTGATGTATAAACCCTGTGAAAACACGTCATGGTATTGGTCAAAACCATTACGTGTCGCACCCGGTCCTTTCGATTGGGGTTTACATCGAGTGATATATTTGTACTTATACAAAGGACTAAGTCTTTTGGAAATTGTTTCGTCATCTGAGACCCCTGTTTCAAGGTTTTTGCTTTTAAAAAGACAATCGATTTTAGTTAGTTAACAAAATGTGTTGCATTACAAAAATATATAGCGTATTAGAATTAAAAGAAAAAATGTAAGTATCGTAATTTATAATAGAAATAAAATATCAATTCAGGAAATAAATTCTATACTTGCTGTATGCTTTCCTTTTTGTATGGCACACTAAGCAATAGGAATTGTAAAATTGAAGTCCTGGGATACGAATGGATAAATCTTCAGTTTTAAAAACCAATTCTTGTACGAACCTTATACAAGCTGGGAAGTGGGTTGGATAATCGTAAATTCACATTGACAACGTGTCTAATTCAAAGCTTTTTTCTCAAAAATGTAGAAAAAAAGAAAACAGCCGAAGTGCGTGATGCCAAACATGATAGTTAACTGGAGGAGAACTGCCTGTTTGAGGTGGCTTTTAGCCAAGACATGAAATGCGATTTAAGATTACTATTTTAAAATTGCTTACCATTTAGCCTGCCACGACCGACAAAGAAATCAGTAACTTCAGCGTTAATACGCACGAAAAAACACGTTATGGAGAAAGGCACGGAGGAAGAAAATTCTCGGAATCCTGGTTTCAAATGTATGTGTATGAGGGCTCGAAATACTTAAAACAATCGGTAAAATTGTACCAGAAACAATCTCTTCCAACAAATGTGTGGCCACCCCGCTTTTTTTGCAACGCAAACTAATTTGCAAACTGGTTCACAAAACCAGTTCAACCAGTTCAAGCAAAGTAGAACCTACGCCGCGAGAAGGCTTCTCTCGGCCGAATGCGAAAAAGAAGGGCCCTGGCCACGAAAGTTTAATGATCGGTCGATGAGTAACAGAGTTCTTTTGATTACATGAATTCAATCAGGCCCTCGGCATTTCACGCCTTAAAAAGTATAAAAAAAGTTTAGCATGCTGTCTTGGCAGAGAGCCGGAATTGTTATCTGCATCTATTGTTTTGGCATGCAGTGTGCCACGCGTTTCAAGCGTTTTCCTTGTTCTAAAATCGACTTTTATCAGTAAGAGAAGAATTATTTAAATACGGAGGATTGGGTGATTATGTATTCAGAACAGTTTACTAATGTTATAGAGCATTTAGAATAAACTCAGTCGAGAGCTTATATGTTTTAAAGCAATTTTATCCAGAGATCGCTGGTTTTTATGGTGCCATAAGGCTTACCGCAGACCCGACCCAGAAGCATTTATTTCTTATACTGAGGACGTACAAGTCGTCTGACGTTTTGTTCTTCTTAGTGTGAAAGGGAGACGAACAAATCGTCTTCACATACACGTACAACTGACGTACAAAGAGATTAATGTCGCCATTTGCTAGTGCCACACTCCTTCCTTGATACAAGGACAAGATCGACTGTTTATTCGACAGATATGATTTAAAACAGCTTTTGGTCGATTTGTTCGTCTAGACGAACAAGTCGTCCACGAAAAATTGCCTGAAGAGACAAACAAACAGACGGACAAATTCAGACGACTTGTTCGTCCAGAATCGTGTTCATCTTGTTTTCACACTCAGATGACTTGTTCGTCTGGACGACTTCCCCGTCCCTTATGTGAAAACCGCTAAAAACTCTTTTTATCTTTCACTTGATTCTGTTTGGAAGATCAGTTGAACTTCGATCTGTTGTTTTTCTTGACATCTAGGTAAGTATCCCTGCCATTATCATCTTAGTACCAGCGTTAATTAAAGACGCCTCCTGCATGGTAGCCATTCTGTAGGCCAGTTATCTATTGTTAGCACCTCGAATAAAAAGGGTTACCCACTGTCGATGAATTCTATTCTCTTCATTCATAGTTTCTACGTTTATGACGTCTCTGTAGTGACAACACTGATTTTTCAACAAATGAGATACTAACAAACAGTGCCCTGTCGCCAAGGCAGCACGAGGACTTTTCTATTGTTAAGGCTCGCGCCGACAATGGTTGCATTTCGTCTATTGGCCTTTTCAGTCCAATTTATAACAATTTTGACTTAAGTAGCTTAGATGCCAAACTTCGGATATTTCACTCAACGGAAAATTTTTCTTAAAGAAAGACTACCCTATGATAAAGTGTAAAGTCCCAAAACCAAAAATGTTAGGAGTCCCGTGATATAAACGAATGCTTTTTGCTTTTTATTTAAACAATTAAAATTAGTCTATGTCATTTCTGACCCTTTTATATTTTTGTATATTCATTTTTCTTACACGTTTAATTTCCTTTTTCTACCTTTATGCAATCACCTTCTGCATTACTATATTTATAACACCTAGTTCACGACTACCTTTCTCTCATATCCACACCAGCTTTTATTTATAAGATCAACGAGACACTGATTGACCAAGATTTGAGAACAATCTAAGAACAATCTGAGGTTTGGGATCGATAGCTAATTTTTTTTTAACTTTACTGACAACTTCGATCTTTAACTGAACAATACAGAATGAATAAGGAAATAATTAATTCGCAGTTTATAATCATTCGTTGGAAATCGTGCATGACTCAGCGAGTCGACCAGGATAAATCCGCGTTGGTGAATTGACCAATCTCGTTTTCCAATGTAAGTGGGCTTAGTTTTTCTTCAAAGCTAATCACACAATGTCATATAGAAATAAGAAAATTTTAAGAACAATTTGAGGCTCGAATTGCCAATAAATTTTAAGAATAATGAGCATTGGCCAAATTGACTGAGTCTTACAAAAAAGCGTGTACTTTACTCCGATAAGCCATCCGAAAGTCAGCAACTAATTCATGGTGTTTCTAAACAGACGACCGACACAGCATCTCAGTTTTATCCTTCAAGTCATTTTTCTCAGTACAATTAAATGTGCAACAACAACAGCAAAAGTCAACCACACAGCATTGCAAAACCTTGCATTGTTAACTATGAAATCCAATTCAGATTCATTTGTAAAAATATTGATGCATCTTTATCAGGATATCAATTCATGATAAAAATATATTTAAAAACATTCACTGATGAAATGTTTAAAAAGGTTTACAAGCTTTCGGTAACTGAGCCCATCGACTCAGTTCGTCAGGTAAATTGAGTAAAACTAGTCACAATGGTGCAAGTTAAAAGTTAAAATTAGCATAAAATGGATAAAATTAAATATTCAGTTTTTAACTTAGCACTGTTGTAATTAGTTTTACTCATTTTACCTGACGAAGGCAATAGACTCAGTTAATTGTCGAAAGCTCGTAGACCTTTTTAAACATTTTATCAGTGGGCAATTTTTATATGTTTTTATCAAAAACCAGGTTATTGTCAAGCTCGCCTTTTGTGTGATTCTAATTCGGATGATTTTTAAGTTTAATTTATTTTGAGTGGAGCGAACGCTTAACCCAAAGATCTAAACAACTATTTTTAGGTTTAAAATGTTTCTGCATTTCTTTTGCCATCTTAGAGGCCTTTTGTGTTCTATGAGCCAAAAGACGAGACATCTTTAGGCCTAACAGGGCTTTTTGGCCAAGCGGTTAGCGTGTTTAATTCTAGCGGCTAAAATAAAATTAGTCGAAGAGAAAATGAATTTTCCTAATTCTAAGTGATTTAGAAATTACCTAGAAACAAAACAACTTTGTGCTATATTCATAAAACATGGATGACCGCCGATGTACGTGTCTCGTATTGTTTGCGTTCTATATTACTAGTAGTACTACAAACAAAAACTCATAAGAGAAAATGACAACTGAAAATTGTACCAAAACATGTTTCAAATAAAACGAGACTTTCTGCTCCTTGTAGCTAGCCTGCTACTAACTAAATACTTTGGATACAAGAAGAAGAAAAAAACAAAAACTTAAATAAACACAAATTTTTAAATATATGCTTTATCGACACCATTAGTGTGTTTATTCAAAACCAGAGACTGGGTATATGAAATTCAAATTAGGATTTATTATTACCGGCAGTTTGTCTTTAGCGCTGGTGCTAAACACTTCCTGTTACTCGGCTTGGTAAACAAAGTTTTTTTTTTCTATTCAATATTTTTTTCGAGATCTAGAGAGATAAATACTTGTTGAGACAGGTGGTCCGAGAAATTCGTCGATCTTGTTCGCGCCGCAAAACCAAGCCGCGACTTATCGGGCTGGTTTGCACAAGGTAAAACCTAAAGAACAGTCAAGGTAAGCGCGTAAACCTAAAACTTTAATGTCCAAAATAATAGATAAGATGTGAGGAATTTTACTCTTTCGCTGTGTGGTTGGCGAATTCTAAGGCTAAGCCGGTATGGCAGTTTGATGAACCATGCAGTCATACTCGAAATTCGAAGCTAATTCTGTCTTCTGTTTAAATTGGTTTAATAAGGTTAGTTCTAAATCTTCTCGATGACTTCAGATTATTTAGTGAATAGTTAAGTCGACAAAGTGGTAAACTACAAGGGCAGCATGAACTTACGTGTAATTTAAAGAACGAACCTCAACAATTAAGCCTTTATATTGTATCGGGGGAAGAAGCGGAATTATATTTTCACTCTAAAAATTCGGTATTCGTCTGCTCTCCCGAGGTTAACATTCTCATTCCCTACTAATATTTTTTTAGATAATCCTTACTTTCGTGCACTTTAGTGAAATATTCCGTATTCACTATACTTTTCAGGCAAATATTCGATATTGCACTTCTTCCCCCCGTATTGTATATTATTCGGCCTTTTCACTCGAATAAGAATCTATTTTTCTTTTTATTCTGGGTTGAACGTTCAATGCATAGCCTGATTCAGATAGGTTAACACTCTAGTAAAGTCCTAAAACTACATGTATGCACAAGTTCTCATAAAATTCAATCCTTTACTTATAGTCTGGATAAAGAGAGAAACAAATTTTATAAATGTGTGGCAACCGGTTCACGCTTTCATGCAATAAATGAAATTTTTTTCTAATACTGGTAAAGTTCTGCATACGTCCACAAATTCTCATAAATCTCAATACTTTACTCATAGTCTGGATAAAGAGCGAAATTATTTTTAAATATGTGGCAAGGTTCACGCTTTCAGTAAATAGAATTGTTTCTAGTACTGGTACAAATTATTTTTAACACTGAGTAAACAACTTGTATGATTTTGAGATCGGTTTTGTCGGTATTTCCGCGCTCGAATTTTATGTAATCTGCTTTCAAAAGATTGGTCAAAAATAAAGCTAATGAAAAGAATTATGACCATTCTTGCTAAATTTGACATTCCTTTTACAGCTTGATGCGACATGGAACATCATGTGAAGAAAATACTATTTCGAGTGCTGATCCTATTTGTGTGGGTTTTCGGAGGATCTTGGATGTTCATCTTGGTGGAATACAGAAAAGAGAACGATAGAGAAGTCAAAGCGAAAATTATGTTGGAGCTGTATCACAACATGTCAATCAAGTATAACATGACAATGACGGAGTTTATGAGTTTAGCTCACAAAGCACACGAAGCGTTGACGACGCCAAAAAGGCAGTGGACCTATGCAAACAGTGTGAACTTCGCTGTTCAGACAGTCACCACGATTGGTGGGTATACATAGTATTTCCTTTCAATGATAACCTCAAACACAAATATATTACAATTGCTGAGACTTCTAAATATTATCTCCAGACTAAAAATAACTGCTTAGAAAATAGGGAAGAATTTCTGAATTCGGGTAGACATGCAGATATACACTGAACCCTTATTGAAAAAACTAATAATTAGTAAGAATGGTAAGTAATATGAAACATGAATTCCCCAGGGCAGTCCCGTGAGAAAGACGCTTAAATACAGCAACCTGCTATCAATGGATCCCGGAGGCCCTGAATCATACGTATATGTATATACACATAAATATATTCAATACTCTTGTAATCAGTTTGTATATCTACATGTAAATATGTAATTTTGCATTTGCTACATACTGCAAGTTTTTATATTTCATCAGTTACTGAAATGAAACACAGCTACAGTGTTTGCACAGCAGGCGCGTAGCCATCATATTTTGTGGGGGAGTGCACAGCAAATTTGAGCGGACCTTGTGTCAGCAGTCCTTAAAATGATATATACGTTTGGTGTGCACTGTTTTCATGAAAATAGACAAAATGGTTATAGATCGATTACATTCATGTTTCGGTTATGTGTCCATTTCCTTAATAGTAATCTGTACTGGAACCGCGGCCGCGGGAAATGTATTTTGGGGCACTATAAGCTCGCGCATAGCTTGACTTAACGAGCGCCATCGGCGCGAGCTCTCTTAGGGGGTTCCAAGGGAATGCTCCCCCGGAGAATTTTTAAATTTCGATTTCTTAGATTGCCGGAGATGCGTTTATCTTTGCCAGTCTATACAAATTTATCAATTTTTTCATCGTTAGTTTCTGTTAGTTCTCTTCGGAAAAACTATTAATTAGGTGAAAGCCCACCCAGGTCTATCACGCGGCACGTCGCGGTCCCTAACACCATACGCGTTTCCAAAAGCCTGGTTTGTTTTATGCATACAATATGACAAAACGGCTTTATAAGTATACCAAGTTTTTCATTCACGATTGAAAAAAACATCATGATTAGCGATATATAGCTATTTAAGCTATTTATATATAGTATCTAAGTTTTCGCCGTTTTTTAAATAAGTGATTGCAAAAAAAACTATATTTATTTCTTTTGTCAATGTATAGCCCATGATAAAAGTCTGTTGTTCCACTAAAGGGGAGGGGGGAGGGGGGCGGCCCGACCGTCTCCTCCCCTAAATCCGCGCTTGTTAGTAGAAGAAATAACAAAGTTCCAGCTGAGTTTACATTAGCATCACTAGCTGTCATTCGGTGAGTCAGGTGTCTTTACTCTAGCCTCCTCGGATGCTTTCTTGATGCTTGGTCCAGGTCACACATCAAATGTACATGGAGATGAGCCAAGGAACAAAGCCTCTCTTGACCTATAGTGGCCCTAGCATACGTGTGGAGGCGCCTCTACAACTACTACGCCTCTAAAGTCCCTGGGGAACAAAGGGCTGCAATAGAACTCCACTGAGGCGCCTCAGTGCACTCTTTCTTTTTTTTTTTCTTTCTTCCTTTTCTTTTCTTTCTTTTTTGCCATATTAGGCATTTCTGAGCGGAACTTTTAGGACAGTGGGGGGGTGCATGTGCACCCTGTGCACCCCCGCCTATGCGCCTGCACAGGCTAATGCAAACTGACGTGCGTTTGAGAGAAATCGAGAGCAGATCAGTGCAAAAACGAAATCTTTTGTAAAATAATAATTATAGGGAACAACTTAAAACCAAACAGATTTGTTGTGATGAGTTGACCGAAAAAGCGGCTGAATGAATAGACAAATTCTCCATACGTAGTAATGGCCAATCAGATTCCGTGTTATTTTGACCGGTGTTTAAGAAACGGACATTTGAACAAGAGTTCAAGCATTTTCCAGTGAAACTGAGATCTTTTTTCACGACAATAGATGATTTTAAACGTCTATTATTCAAAAACCATTATAAAATAATTTCGATAATATGCGCGCTCTGATTGGTCAAATAGGTGTGTTTCATTAGCCTGTGCAAACACGGTTCTGACGTCA
>JAOBRD020814931.1:0-13390 GCA_027575215.2 Hydrozoanthus sils
GGGGGTTCCAGAACTCCAGGAACCTCCCCCATGCTAGGTACACCTCTTGCAATGATTGCTAGACCTGTCCTAAAATTATTTAATATTTTAACTCTTTTTCATGAACTTTGTAATATTCAATTCTTTGCTTGAATTTTGTAATATTCAATGTTTATAGTGGCTAAACCCTCAAGATTTGTCATATGTAGTAGTTATTCCTGTCTTGGTTTTAATTATTGTATCTTGCACCCATCAACCAATCAGCCTGCCAAAGCTTTGCCAGACCCAATGATTCAACAAAGAGCAGAAGGTCTTGCAAGGAAGAGGACTATAGAAGGTATTTTGAAGTTATTTAAATCAAGTTAGTTATTCAAATAGCAAATTATTGTATTAGGTTCGAATCCCTTGAAGAATGACTTTGTGGTCACATGCAGAGATGCCAACTCTCCCACATTTTGTGGGAGACTTACACATTTTGCTTGATCTCCCACTCTCCCACATTTTAAAGAAATCTCCTGCATTTTTAAAGAAAGTTTAGATAACAGTAAATAAGTATACAACAACAACAGCAATATGCTGTTCGTTTGTTCCTGATTCATGAAAAACACTGCTGCTTGCAACTTAGACTAACATGAGAAGTGTTCTGATTTCTTACTGATGTGTATTAGGTTTACATACATGATATGGGTTGAGAAGGATTATCCAAACAGAACAAGACTTGTATGTAAAAATAGGCCACATAGGAGATACTTATGATGTGAGACATAATGAACAGTTAGCACCTATGATTAAACTTCTAGCCCCATGCAAAAAAACAGTATTGGTACATATTTAAAGGAATGCAGGAATAGGGAAAACAAAAATCAACAAATTCCAACTGGTACACATACTAGTTTACAAGAGCAAGTGTTGGTAACCAGAACTGGTTATAAGTGAATGTGATATGACAACTGCTTGCTCTACCATTTTGTGTCTTAAGATGCAGCAAATGCCAATAATGATGTGAAGCGCTACAGAACTCAGAAAGAACAGAAACCAAAACATGACGAAACCTTGGCTATTTCAATAAGGTACAAAATAATAGTATAACTATTCCTGTTGAGTTGAGGTTAAATAACGATTTAAAATCAATGATGTAATGTATACAGCTGTAGTCACAGACCTATAGTACTTTGTGTTTAACTTAATAAAACCTAGAAAAACATTATCTTCTTATAACATTACTCATACAAAGTGTGTAATTTTGTAGTATGAAAAGTAGGATTCTTTTAAAGAAAGAAACATAAAAGATATGGGTCCTGGTTGGGGAATATACCAGTGAGACAAACTATTTGTTATGCTAAGATATGTTCTACCCACTCTCACTTCACTTGACAGCTTTTGGATTTGGGATATAGACTGGTCCATTGACTGGACTAAGCATTGTGAGATTCATACTGCATGACTGAGGCCTTAGATTTCCAGTAAAAACCAATTGTTTATAATTACCAACTGATAGTTACCAAATTATTGTAATGATTTTGTTTTGAGGTTATAACAGGTAGGTATGTGTTTTTGTTTTGTTTTAACCCTGTCTAGGGTTTGCACAGAAACCTAAAAATGAAAATCAAGGCCTCAAAAGTCCTTTAAAATTGCAGTCACTGCTGGAAAATCCTTGAAATTTGTAGCTAATTTCATCCAACTTAGGTTCTAGAGTGCCATATGTGAAAATATATTCTACTGGCAGGAACGTACCAACACATAATGGTAAAAAAAAAACAAATTAAAATGATCACCCCTTTATAAGTCAATCAAACGCACCATGCACATATACATTCTTGGTTATATTCATTGCTCTGATTGGTTGAATGTCTTGAATGTTAAGTGCCAATGAAAAGCTTTGTACTGTTTTTGCTCTTTCTGGGAAAAGCAATGTGCTTGAATTTTACAGTACATTGAGTCCTTGTAAAATGGAAAATATGTCCTTGAAAGTCCTTGAAAAGTCCTTAAATTTTTAGTCCAAAAAAAGTACTCTTAACTCCAGAATAAGCATACAGGGCAAAATAGTAGTATAGGGTGGACAATATATGAAAAACCTAATAGTAGTATAGGGCAGAACCTTAGTATAGGGTGGAAATATCTTGAATAGTCAATAGTAGTATAGGGTGGAAATATCTCAAAATGTCAATAATTTAGTACAGCTGGGTGGTATAGTAGTATAAAATGATATGTTCAAAACACAAATTTTATATTTGTTCAGAAAAATACATACTTAAATCAATATCTTTAGAGAGTAACTTGCCCAGACGGATGTAAGTAACAAAATCACTGAATTTTAATAGTCAGACAGACCCAAATAAGGTTCAAATAGGGTGGAAACAGCCAAGAACTAATAATCCCAATTAAGGCCAGTATAGGGTGGAACTTTTGCTCAGAAAAAATAAGCATACATGTATGTTTATATATTCGGGAGGTGAGAGTACTAACCCTGCCTGTCAGCCCAAGCAAGTTTTTGAACATCTAACTTCACCTAATGCAACTCAAACAAAGTAGGACATTTGCTAAGGAGAAAATTGGAATTGATCAGACATAACATTACTGATTGAAGCATTAAGTTCTCCTAAACTAATAACATAAAAGTATTTAAGTTCAAGTTAAAAGAATTAAGTAACATGTCTGACATATTTGAGGCTGTCAGTTTTACGTTTTCTGATTGCTCCAATTGCAGATTGAATCACTCTGTGACTCCCCTGTGGATGCAGCCTTATGGCATGCAAATTGCTGTAAGTTATTTCATAACTACATGTGATAATTTTCAAATTTAAATTTTAGTTAACAAGCTAATAATTCAATTGTTTGTACAGGGGTTCCAGGTTAAGGCAATGGGCATCATATGCAATCTTTGCAGGTCTCATTTCTGGTGCCTACGTCTCTTGCTCTTTTGTTCTGTTTATTTGATTATCGCTAGCCCTTTAAGTAATTAAAATAAATCTCCAACTCACACTCTGTCTTTTCCAATTCCTACAAATTTTAAACCTTTTTTAAAACTCTGCATTAAAAAGTTGTAATTGTGTGTTTTTTTTGTGTTCTGTAGACAAAGTATCGAGGAATTGTTGATGTTCTCAAGAAGTTGACCAAGCAGTTGAGAAGTATCGTAACAATTAAGGTACATTTGAAGTCACATTAAATTACAAACATTTGGTCACTGGTTTTGGGTATGTAAGGCAACAGTTAAACATATTATAACATTGTTAACCAACAATTCCAACTTACAGGCAAGAGTTTGAACAAAGAAAATGAAAGATTTAAATTGAAACTATTCCAAATTAGAATAATTATGATTTGAATAATTATAATGATCTATTTTACTTGTAATTATTTAGAGGAAGGGTTCCTATATACTTTTTTGCAAACTGGAAAGGAAATTACCTTAAAAATTTTGGTATAGGCCTTGGTGTTGGTATAAGTATACAAGACAATGTAAAATTCTGTTATTTTGTGAAAATAAATCAAAACAAAGCTGTCAGTTAAAAACAAGGAAAAAGTAAACTTGATTGAATTCTGACTTGACAGGAGAGTGTTAATTAAGCCATCATGTCTTTAGGTAAAGTTCTGGTGTTGCAGAATCAGACACCTGACTTGTTATTGGTGTTGCTATTTTCAGCTTAAGCCCAAAAAAAGTTGATATCATGATTCTTCTCAGTCAGTTTTTAGAATTCTGGAGAGACCTGGATTTTTCATTTCAAAGTGTAGTCATTTGCTTATTGTAGGACAATGTATGAGTTATATGATTACTTGATAAGATAAAGTAAAACAAAGAAAGAATCAGAAAACTATAGTTTATAATGATAAATGAAAATCTTCCATGTTGTGTCTGTAATCTGGTATTGAACAGATGTCAACTTTTGTTTACCATAGATGTGTAAAGTTTTAATATTTATAAATTCTGTTGACTTTTGTCCAACATTTCCATTTCACTTTTCAGGGAAACTGGGTTGAAGAAGAGAGGTAAAGTTATGCTGTTAAGTACATTATACTAATTTTCATGGTCTCTTTTAATCTTTGTAGTTTGCTTATAAGCTGATTTTTTCCCAGAACAATTACCATTATTTTGTAAAATTTTTCTCCAAATTTGAAGGCTTGGCTTGTGAATGGTATTTTTCCTTAATATTAATGTCAGGCTTGTTAAATATTTGTGTGTATGTACGTAAACTGCATTTCAGCTAGTATTCAGCATTAATAAAGAAGTGGATTCACTCATTTCGCTTGTGTCAGTATCAAATAGGATAATTTCTTTTGTTTGTTCCATTGGTGACAGTATTATTTATACCTCAAGAAATACATTTCCTTTGATGAACTATTGTTTCTTTCAGTCCAAAACATCATCTTGTAATTTATCCAAGGTTTTTAACTTAACTCTTATCCTACTGAAAACAGTTTCGGCAAAAATTAAAAATGTTCAAACTTCTAAACCACGTAGACTAGAAATGTTCAAACTTCTAAACCACATAGACTAGAAATGTTCAAACTTCTAAACCACTGCTTGAAAACCTACAAAGTGACCATTCATTTTCTTTGTCTGAAATTCCATTGCTTTAAGAAATTTTGAAGTTTGTAATTTTATTGAGGTTTTATGACTTTGATTTTTAAAAGTGTTGCAGGATAAGGGTTAATATTTTTACCAATGGAAACTGTTTCTATAGATAGAATCACTGACACAGCCAGTTCAAAAAATTATCAGATTTTGTTGAATTATTATAATTATAATATTGCTTATAGCACTGGCAGATGTTATGCTGTTGGATCTGATGTCTGAAGAGAGCAAGTCATAGCCAATGATCAGGGGTCTCTCAAGTCCTTTCTTCTTCTATCTAACACTCTAGCACTTTTCTTAAAATCCTAGCCATTCCCAGTAGAGCTGTTTTTTGTAAAAAATTCATTCTTGATCTTTATACCTAGCTTGTCAATCCATTTACCCAGGTTTTTTGACACACTTCCAAAAGCCCTAATGACAATGGGCACCACTTTAACCTCTTTCATTTTCCATATCTTTGAAATCTCCCGCCTGAGGTCCTGGTATTTTTCAACCTTTTCTGTTTCTTTCTCACTAACTCTGATGTCACCAGGCATGTTTTCATTATCTACTAGAATAATGTCTGGTCTTTGGGCCTCAATAACATGGCCACATTGTACATTGCTGTCCCATAGCAATTTGATTGTATGATCCATTCTCCATACAACCAAGTGGTACATGCTCATTCAATTTGTTCTTACTCTCCATTTCATATATTTTACACAATTTCCAATGTATGATTTTTTATTTTATTATTATTATTATTATCTGCAGTGAGAAAAGAAATGGCTTGTGTTGTGCCCTTGAGGAATGCATTCCTTCAGTAAGTAACAGTTAAAAAACAAATTTAGCAGTTATGCCAAATCAGTCTGTTAAATATGCTAAGCTAGAAGTATTATATGATAAACAAATTATCGTTGCCGTGAGATGATGAAGATAATTTGTTTATCATATAATACTTCTAGTTTGTATTTCTTGCCGACGCATTCAATAGTTTTTTAAAAACTATATACCTTAAGTTAAATCTGCTAAGGTTTCCAGATAATATATTTTTGTGTAATTCACTATCATTATATGACTTGGAACAGGGAAATCACAAGTTTACATTAAACTTTTACAAGTTTGATTCCAGATCAGATCATGCATTGCATGGAACTGTGTTGCTATTTTAATGCATAGATTGAACCAGTTTTGGAAAACCATTAATGAATAAATGTCATTCTTTTACATTTGATCAGTGAAATTGTAATTTAGTTATAGGCTCTGAGTTTGAAATTTATTACTTTTAGTTTTTTTTGACATTATCCCCTTCTCCTATAGTTTATCTAGGAGAGTTTACAAACTCATCTTAGAAATGAAAGAGTGAAAGTGATCACCAGGATTATGATGATAACAACCCTGATGATAACTACTTTAATGTCAAAGAATTTTCTTTAGTGTTTAAATTGTTTAAATAACTTAAACCTGTTGGGTTTTTATTACTTTCAAGACTTATTACTAGAATCTTCACAACTTGGAACAGTGTGACCTCTGTAGTTACCTTAAACCAAGCAGCTATGTCATCCATGGTATCCAGAAATGGAAAGAACAGGTTCACATTTATTTAGTTAAATGTTTAACTTGCTCTTTCCATTTCTAAACATAGCTAATTGATTTAAGGCAGATTCTGTCACATGACCTTCAACTGCAAAGGGCTCATTGTTATATTTGTTTTAAATTTTGGAATATTTTTTATGTTGGAAAACAGAGTGAAATTAGTGTACTGTGTTCCACTCAGTGAGAGTTGTGCCTCACCCAATCACAGTAACAATGGTTCTTTGTACTTTGCAGTCCAATATTAGTTAGTTTGTTGTGCCTGGACCTCCTTTAATCTTTTGCTCGTCATTCAGTGTCTTTAAGTCTTACTATGTGAATTCAATTTGAATTCCCAATAAAAAAAACTGTCAATGATATATTAATACATTCATTGTAGCAATTGCTGTAAAACTGTCAGTTTCTGTGATTTTCCTCGTGTCTACTGTATTTTGTGACATCCTCACAATAGTTTGATTTAAAATAAGCAAGCTTGTGAAAACTTCTTAATCTCTTTCTTTGGACCCATTGTGCCAAGGTTGCACAAGGGACCTCCTGTGAGCATAGTATTTCAAAAACCTAGCAAACAGTACATATCAAAATTAGATATTACTGACATAGATTCTCACAAATATTTCAAAATCAAACTCTGCAGCCCACCCTTGATGGTTATCGCAATAAGTGCGAACTCACAATTGCCGAGGGGCCTGATGGAGGTGAGATATAGCCAAATCAGGTGTGAGCTGTGGTGCTTCCACCACCCCCCAGACGGCAGGCAAGGGGTTGCTCCCCCTGGTCCTCCCTGGTCCCTAGCGAGCAGTCAGTGGATCATATGGATTGTGACTACTCTTAGCCACAAAGCAACGCTTGAGGAACAAAATATGGAACCTACAAAGTGGTTGAACCTAAGTACTCTTACTTAGTAAATATTTAATTTGAGGTCTATGTACCTCTGACTTTAACATTGTGTGGTTTGTATGTCACTTGTAGTGAAAGCAAGTGTACAAAAGTATAGGTGAATTCTCCGTAAAACTCACAAGACAGTAGAATAGCAGTTGCTGTTTAGTGGCTTTTCAGTGAACCTGATTTTTTAGTACCTTAAGGACCAAACATTTAGTAAATTTGAAAAATACTGCATTTTCTTGTGCTTTTTATTTGTTGAGTTTAGAACAAAATTAAACATTCAACATTGGATTTTAAAAAATCCAAACGTTTTTACAGAGCTGTAAAACTAGTATTTATATTTTATAATGCTGTTATAAGTGCCAGCGAAGTTTTCAGTGCAAGTAAATTGTGAGCAAAAATGTCAAAGGAAAGCTGTTTTCATATTAAGGACAACTGATGCAACACAAATGGAAATAAGAGTTTGATCAATGAGTACTAATTAAAGTATGCTTTCATTCAACTGATAAATGTGGTGTGTTCTAAATCCCATTTGTCTGTTGCAGAAAAGACTGTTGGATTTAGACTTGGATCATACAGAGGTTAGTTCCTGCATTTTCATTGATGTTGATCCTGATTAGTATTGCATAGTTGTAATGACAGATATTTATGTTACCATGTTAAGATGTGTTTGAAATATTCCTTGCTTGTTTTGTATGATAGCAAGCTTACTGTTGTTTAGAATATTTTGTTCTGTTTTTACAGATGGCTACAGTGGCGTGGTAGAATGTGCAGAATGCATCCACATATCAGAACAGGCCAAAGCCATTGCAAAGGTGAGATGCTTGTTGGTTTAGTGTAGGTGTTTCTGGTTCTATGAATTTCAAGAAGTTATCAAGTTTGGAGTTTCTGTCAAGATCACAACCTAGTTTAAAGTTTGACTCCCCTGCTACTTTTGGATCTTGTTTGAAGACTCTGAATTTTGACTACCTTGTTACTTTTGGATCTTGTGTGAAAATGCTAAACTTTGACTACCTTGTTACTTTTTGATTTTGTTTGAAGATGATAGAGTTTGACTATCATGCTACTTTTGGATCTTGTTTGAAGATGCTAGACTTTGACTACCTTGCTACTTTTGGATCTTGTTTGAAGGTGCTAGAGTTTGACAACCTTGCTACTTTTGGATCTTGTTTGAAGGTGCTAGAGTTTGACAACCTTGCTACTTTTGGATCTTGTTTGAAGGTGCTAGAGTTTTGCTACCTTGTTACTTTTGGATCTTGTTTGAAGGTGCTAGAGTTTTGCTACATTGTTACTTTTGGATCTTGTTTGAAAGTGCTAGAGTTTGACTACCTTGCTTCTTTTCTTACTTACTATGGCTCTCAGGTTATTTGTTGTTGGTTTGGAGATGTTAGTCTATTTCTTAAGTTGATTGATTTTGATTGTAAAAGTCTTGTTTCAGATGAGGGCAGTTACACTTTGTTTACTACTGAGTTCTTTTTACATTCTTTTATACTTGCAGAAGTTTCAAGATTACATCAGAAACTCGCCTCTTCCAACTTACTGCCTGTGTTTCCACACCGGGTTAGTGGATTTTTTTCTGTTTGGGGACATACTTTTTTATCTGTTTCTGTGGATAGAGTCTTGAGCTTTTTCTAGGTAAACAATATTTTACATAATTACCTTCTGGTAAGTTGTATAATGAAATGTCTTAATACAGTCTGAAGTAATCAGTGATCTTGTTGGTCAGGGTATAAAGTTATCAGAATCATTGATTGCCATTTGGCACTAATTAAAGACTATGGTCTGTTAAAAGCGGCTCATTAAGAAAGTTCTTCCGAGGTTTTGGGGAAATCAGACCTTGGAGTTTATCAAGTGCTAGTATCCAGAGGCCATTAAGCCGACCCTGTTATGAATCCTGAAACCTATCCCACCATAACATATCCAAACAGAATTATGTCAATTGTATATTGAAATATGCAAATTTTAAGGAGCTCAGTGAAAACACAATGAAGAGTAATGCCACCTGTTTTCCATTCTTAAAGATATTGGCAAACGCTAACAGCACGAACAACTGTGAAAGGTGAATCTATGGCAATTCTTCAGTTCAGCCCACAGAACATGACTAAGGTTGGTTTTCATACAAACTTGCTTGGTTTGTATTTAAATAAATGTGTTGTTGCTTGCCAATACGGATTTTTGTTTTGCTTCAAGCATCAAATTGTTCTGTTTTATTTGTAGTTAGTTAAACTGTATTTGTAACTGCAGGAAGAAATTGAAGAAGAGAAGGGGAGGATCTTGAACTTTTTCACTGAAGGTGACGGAAAGGATTTGAACTTGACATCGCTTTATCTTCAGATCAACCCAACCAGGTGCATTATAAATACAAACTATTACTATTATTATTATTATTATTATTATTATTGTTGTTGTTGTTATAATAATTATTATTATTGTTATTGTTATTGTTATTATTATTATTATTATTGAACTATTATTACAATTATCATTTTACTATTACTCCTAATACTAATACGATTACCACCACTACCATTACATCACTTGTTCCTTCCTAGACACAGTGCTTAATCTCAGTTAATATTGAAAATTTGATTTGCTCAGTGAATTTCATCCGTTTTTTGCATCACAGGGCAGTTGGTGGGAATGCATCAGCTCCTCTTACACACCTGATGGGTCAACAGGTAAAACTCTTTTTATGTAACATGTTTATGTCACACCTGATGGGCCAACAGGTAAAACTCTTTTTATGTAACATGTTTATGTCACACCTGGTGGGTCAACAGGCAAAGCTCTTTTTATGTAACATGTTTATGTCACACCTGATGGGTCAACAGGTAAAGCTCTTTTTAGGTAACATGTTTACGTCACACTTGATGGGTCAACAGGTAAAGCCCTTTAGGTAACATGTTTATGTCACACCTGATTGGTCAACAGTTAAAGGTGAATTGTTATGTCACATCTTAAAGGCAAAATTTTGGCTTTTTTAATAACTTTAAATACTAATGAGTCGGCGATTTTTTTCAGCATATCTATGAAAATATGTCAGGACTGACATTCCGGATATCTCCCGATGCATTCTTTCAAGGTATGATAAATTAAGGAAAGATTTTGAACAATTCTTGTGAGATCTGGAACAGAGAGCTTTGCCAAAGAAGAAATATCCAGAAAGCTCAAATGCCATTGATCTTTGATGTAGTTTTGGAACCGTAAACGTTGACATAATCTTCATCACCAATCATTATCATTAGTATTATCGTTTCTTTTATCATCGTGAACAACATCAACAACGATAGTTTAATATTTCCGAAATAATAAATTACATTTTTTACCGCCAGTCAGCAAATAGCTTAGCTAGTCTAGGCTGATTGTGCGTGGGACGATATTTATATGATGATACAAATTACAAATGTACTAGCTAATATCGAGTTACAAAAACATTTAAATACTATGAATAGGAAAATAGAAAGAAAAGAAAGAATGAAAGATGGAATTTGTTTAACGTTTTGTTTTCCAGATTTGGCCGGTAAAAATTAGAAATTATTGCCGAGTATTGAGTATCGTATATATGTCAGGATAACAGTCCTTTGTTTCAAGCATCTGAAAAAGCATTTCTTGAACTTCGCTTTTATATCTATATTTTGGTAATTCCCTGATGCTATTTTTTAGGCTATTCCAAACCTGAACTCCATTTCTTGAAAATGAGTTTTTTTGTTGATTGGGTTTGGAGTACTTAATGTAGTAGTTACTGAAAAACAGTGAGCGGATGTTATATGGTGAATTTCCTGAACCGGTGTGAAGAGATTTAGGATACTAGACGGAGCAGTGTTATTATGGATATCAGAAACCTTGGGATTTTATCAAAATTAAGACATTTCACTCCATATACTCAACTTTGTTGCACATCTATAAATCCTTAATTGAGTCATTAACTACATGCGGTGTTAATTGTTACAAGTCATCAATTGTAACTTGTTAATTGTTACAAGTGCTGGATGGCCGCCCTGTTATACGACGACGATCTACCACTAGTAAATCCATTATTATTTCGATATTTTGTTTTAAGTTATTTGCTCAAACTCTTCTTTGTCATTTGACACTTTGTTACCTGTCACTCCGTGGTAATTGAGTTTATGAATATGAGAACTTTATAACTCTTTACCAGTGTAGTCTAATGTAAAAATAGGTTTCAAGTTAATAAAATTGATACTTAATAATTAAAGAAATTTAGACTTTTAACTGTTTCAATACAATACTGAAACTTATGGAGAACACTTCTTCAGATTTTTTGGTCCATTATTGTGGGTCAAATTTTCCAAAGAGGAAAGAAATATAAAAACTCTGTCAGTGTAAGGACTGCAATATGAATAAAGGATAATTCAGCTGTAGTTGAAGGATGTGGTATAGATTGCAATTTATGTCAGAATTAAGTAACTCTATTTTTGTAAACTGTTTTTGACAATTATGCGTTGAGTTTTAATGATCATAGATTAGGAATAATAAAGAGATATTATAAAATTTTAATAATTATTATCACTAATCTATTTTATTTGTGTCCCAAGTTTGTGCAATTCAGCTGTTAGGACGACTAGACACATTAATAAAGATTATGTAGAAAATAAACGAGATTATTCATCGTGGATGAGGTTACTTAATGAAACTGTTCAATTGTATCACGATGCGAGACGTTGAGGACTGTGACGTCTCGACTGGTTAAAGCAGCCTTCTTTAGGCAGTGTGTAGATTGTGATCATGTCACGTTAAATAGACGTCGGATTAAAGCGTCCTGAAATGCACGCGGTGTTTTGAAAGTATCTGCCGCGTATTTGATCCTTTTAAAACACGGCACGCACTTCGAAACGTGCCGATCCGACGCCTATTTCAGTTAAAGAACCACAGTCTACACATTGCCTGAAGAAGGCTAGCAATTTAAAACGTGGCAGGTCCTCAACAACTCTCATCGTGAGACAGTCGAATGTTTTCACTAAGATTATGTATGTGCATGTGTTGCTGTTGTGGGTTGACGCCTGTTAGCACTTTCCACAGTGAACACTCGGGCAGCAGAGAAGATGTTTGAAATTATCAAGGAGTGGTGCCACGATAGTTCTGATCAGGACAAAGAAACTATCATAATGGGTGGGTACAGTTAACGATCGCCTACTCTTTAGTTTTTGAGAAATGACGTCGAAAATATATTATGACGGTGCAAATAAGTACTTCAAGGCATTAGTTAAATATTTCCGTCTAGTACTTAGTTTTTTTAGTATTTGATAAGAAATTCAAGGGCCTTAACTTAAATGTCTTTATCCGAGGAAACGCGAAGAAAAGTCAACAACTTTGCGTCATCAATTAAGTTGCCAATTTTTACGTTTGACCTTGAATCGAACACGATGCGATTATTTGTTGCTGTGGTTTAAGCAGCAAAGTAATTTATTTCCCTTCATGCCTTCAGACATCTGCTGCGGAACAGGAACAATTGGTTTAACGTTGGCTAAGGTAAGTTTTGATAGACGAGAGGCTTCTCGTAGCCTTCACTCGTAGCTTCTTTAGAATGCTTGTACGCTCCGAGAGTTCGTAGTCTTTAACCGGTCACTGACCAGAAGTAGGATGGGAACGAATTCATTTGCCGGCCAGATGAAATCAGTATTTGTTCAGCAATGCAAATAGTGAAATAATAAAAGTTACTGAATGCTTGCAAATTGTACGTCCCAGCAATGTAGCTGAAAAGGCATTCTTCAACATCGTTGTTCGGTTGGTAGAGTGTATTTTTAGTTCAGTTACAGAAGCGCATTTCACAACTGTGGTGAAATCTGTAACGTTGACCCTGTGCAACACAAAAATAATAAAAAGAAACCAAGCCCATTTCTCGACTCGTTGGCCAACGGGCCCCGCGAGTCATGACTTCTCCTTACATTGCTCATACGGTTCAAGACAGATTCTTTCAAGTTCTGCAAAGTCAACGTTGTCAAGAAATGACTTGTCAATGGTAAACCTGTACTAGGAACTAAGCTGTTTTAGCAAAAGCATTGCTTGCTTTAAACGCTGTAATTTCATAACATTTGTTTAATATTTACTATTACTTCTTGGTATCACGTTAATTGATTATTGCCTTGTTGCAAAGTTGTATGAACATGAAAGTCAACATTGACGAGTTCTTAACGATAAGCTATTTTTAAGAAGTTTTTCATTTCCAGCTGGTGAAAATGATAGAAGCAGTTCATTAGCTATTAATACAAAGCCTTTGTTATTGTCCAGTAAGCCTCGACATGGTGACCAGCCTGCTTGCAGACGAGTGGGTGTTTTTTTTTTTTGGCGCGCAAAACTCACAGGGCACAGCGTTCTCTCCGTTTTGGATTTTGTGGTCGAGCGGCATTGGGTGCGAGCGGGGGG
>JAOBRD020815039.1:0-13389 GCA_027575215.2 Hydrozoanthus sils
GCTCAGCCATTAGAAAATAGACCCACTCGTTTGAACAACTTTCTTAGTCGTTAGAAAATGCGACTCACTCATTCGAACGACTTGCTCAGTCATTAGAAAATTAGACCCACTTGTTAGATCGACTTGCTCAGTCATTAGAAAATGCAGCCCACTCGTTTGAACGACTTGCTCAGTCATTAGAAAATTAGACCCACTGGTTCGAATGATTTTCTCAGTCATTAGAAAATGTTACCCACTCGTTCGAACAACTTGCTCAGTTGTTAGAAAATTAGACCCACTCGTTCGAGCGACTTGCTCAGTCGTTAGAAAATTAGACCCACTCGTTTGAACAACTTTCTTAGTCATTAGAAAATGCGACCCACTCATTCGAACGACTTGCTCAGCCATTAGAAAATAGACCCACTCGTTTGAACAACTTTCTTAGTCGTTAGAAAATGCGACTCACTCATTCGAACGACTTGCTCAGTCATTAGAAAATGCGACCCACTTGTTCGATCGACTTGCTCAGTCATTAGAAAATGCAACCCACTCGTTTGAATGACTTGCTCAGTCATTAGAAAATGCGACCCACTGGTTCGAATGACTTTCTCAGTCATTAGAAAATGTGACCCACTCGTTCGAACAACTTGCTCAGTTGTTAGAAAATTAGACCCACTCGTTCGAACGACTTGCTCAGTCGTTAGAAAATTAGACCCACTCGTTTGAACAACTTTCTTAGTCATTAGAAAATGCGACCCACTCATTCGAACGACTTGCTCAGCCATTAGAAAATAGACCCACTCGTTTGAACAACTTTCTTAGTCGTTAGAAAATGCGACTCACTCATTCGAATGACTTGCTCAGTCATTAGAAAATGCGACCCACTTGTTCGATTGGCTTGCTCAGCCATTAGAAAATAGACCCACTCATTTGAACAACTTTCTTAGTCGTTAGAAAATGCGACTCACTCATTCAAAACGACTTGCTCAGTCATTAGAAAATTATTAGGCCCACTGGTTCGAAGGGCTTGCTCAGTCGTTAGAAAAACAGACCCACTCGTTAGAATGGCTTGCTCAGTCGTTAGATAATTAGACCCACTCATTCCAACAGCTTGCCTAGCTGTTAGAAATTCTGACCCACTTGTTCGAATGGCTTGCTCAGTCATTAGAAATTCTGACCCACTCATTCGAACGGCTTGTCCATTCCTTAGAAAAACAGACCCATTTGTTCGATCAACTTGCTCAGTCGTTTGTCTTGACTTGCTCACTCATTAGTAACCTGTTAGATAGTCGTTAGGAAAACCCCACAGTACAAACACAATGCTTGGTTTTCAGTCTTACTGAATAAATCATACAGCCAGCTTGGAGTTCAAATCCCACCCTGACCACTGACCGGATTTGGCTTCAGTGATCCCAGAGTGAAATCTACCACGCTTGTAAATAGCCAATTGGTCTGCCTCCAACCAGTTGGGATTCTTGACTGTTGTTGTATTTGATTAAACGTGTCCCCAGTTAGCTACCTTAAGCTACATATTTTGACACATAAATAATTTTTTTTTCATTGTTCAAATATACCACCCTAACACCACCCCCCCCCCCCTCCCCATGCACTACAAGTTGAACATTGTAAGTTATGATTATTTTAGAAACAACACTGCACATTCCAGATACTGTGCATGTTGATTAAAGTACAAAGGCTCACAAAGAAAGAGTTGTATGCTTCAGCTTTTCATGGCAGCAGTTGTCAATTGTGGTGTATGGGGGGGGGGGAATTAGGGAGGTCACAATTTCGGTTTAGAAATATTAGGATTCTTGGGTCGAGCGACTATAGTCATATTCAATGTCAGCTAGTTCTTACCCATAAGCGAACTGTTTGTTGTTCTGGTATATTTTTAACCTATTAGTCTTTTACCTTGTCGATAGCTTTCTAACTCGTCCTCGCTCAACAGAACATCGACCGCGTCTTCGGTAGAGCGGTCCCACTTCTTTACCACGATCTCTCTTCTCTTGAAATAATGAAAAAATCCAGTTCTCGGGGCTGTTTCGCCTGTTTTGCTAACTGCGCTATAAAACACGAAATGGAATCCTGGAGGAATCATTTTTACTCCTTTGAACTTTCCACCAACGTTCCATGAGTTATAGTCAATACCAAATTCTGTTCCCTTTGGAACATCTAAAAACAACAAAAATGCCCCCTCAGCAAACAAGCGCTGGGCTACATCTGGATCCATTACTTTTGATAAACCTGTAGTGATTCCCAGTTGAAGTTTTCAACGTATATACAAGGCATTAAAACAATTCTAAACATCGCAGTGTTGCGCCGCCATCTTGGATTTTTGACCTTAAAAGAGAAAAGATTGGGTACGAAAGCTGGTGTCCAGTCCTCCGTTGGAGTGAACTCTCCGCAAAATGCAAGAAAAAAATTCCAAACTGAAAAATATTCCGCAAAATTATTTACGGACACACACTCGGCACTGTCAAGATAGCGAAAAGAGTTTGCTTGTTCATAACGAGCACAAATTTAAAGAACTGCTTTGAAAATGCCCCGCCCAACAAGCTAAACACAAACCAATCGTTTCGCGCGTAATACCTAAAAACTAAGTCGGATACAGGGGAGGGGTGGATTGGGTGGATTTCCACCCCCGTTTTTTACACTACTGAAAAAATAAATAGAACAATAGGACACAATTTATCAAAGGTACTCCTATTCAAAAGTTATATAATAACTTTTGAACAGGAGTTTCAGATCTTATAACAAACTACTAAAGTTTCAACTGTGCCCCCCCCCCCAAAAAAAAAGGTTTTGCTTCCGCCGTAGATGTTGGAGCCGTTTGGTACGATAAAATGTGTGACCCCAGAGGGAGGGGGCTATTGATCACTTTTGACAGTAGTCGTTCTCAAAGCCCCTACCATGTCCCGATCCAAGGGGGGAATGGTGGGGGTTTCGTTTGACTGATACATAAGGCTGGCGATCTTTCGATTTGGATAGCTGACTTCACAAGAAGCCCGAACTGTGACTACAAATTTTATAAGACAAAAGTGCACAAGGGAATTGTTCGTGCTTTATAATTATCGTAGAACAACCTGACTGGTGATGTCGAAAATTCTCTGTAACCAGTTGTTTTCTCGGCTAGTTCTTAGCATTGAATCACCAAAGTTTTCCGGGGTCAAATCTTAAGTCGCTTTCCAGCATTTGACCGGTCCGGCCAGTTCTTAAATGGAACGCACGAGTTCTCAGAACTGCAGGTTCTGGCCAGAATGGTCCTGCTCGTGGATCAGCGCCGTTCAGTTCTCCCGCTCCAGTCGGCTAAAACGCGGGCATTTTGAGAGTTGTGGCGGGGAAAATGTACGCGAGCGCCTTCTCAATTAGTCAGTTGGCAAAGGCGCTTAGGGCATCTCGGCTTGAAATAGTTGGATTCAATCCATTTCTGTTATATAGTTTCACTAAACCGTTTTCCTGTTAACTGGCTACATATACATAATATACCCATAGACACAGGCTTTTTTTATGATGTAAAATGTTGTACTAAAACTTGATAGAGTTTATAAAATGAAAGAATTCTTTGTTCTATAAGTAACCTCCAGTCTGTTCACCGAGAAAGCACGTGGCATCTAACTAGATTGTACCTGCATGCATTGGCAGGTGCCATCAACTGGTGCACTTTACGGTACGTTAGCATTACTACAGTACACCTCCCCGAAAAGCCTAGATACGATTTCTTCGCGGCGCTCATACAATGCTGATAAACCCTCCTTTTTTAAGAGCCTGAGTTCACTTCTGGCATCTTTCTGAGACATTATGTAGATACTGCGGCAGGCTGTCGTGATACGAGGAACAAGCGTATTCTGTGGCGGGGCTTATTCATGTTAAGTAAAAGAGCAGCATTTAACATACAACAATAAACCATGAACTGTTTCTTAACTAATTTTAAAAAAATGAAGTGAGTCTGAGTGTTAGAAGCGAGTGTTAGAAGCAAGTTGTTTCAACCTCATATGGAGCTCCACTGAGCATGCGCGCGCCGCGACACAGCTAAAAACAGGCGCGCGAAAAAAACACGCTGTGTGACCTTCCTGCCCGTCGCAGAAAAAAAAATACGTGGCGCTTTTGAATCCTTCTTTTGGCTCACGACAATGGCAAACAACACCATCCATGAACTGAATGTTACTTTAGAATCTACATCGAGACGCCCCACCCCCCTCCCCCTCCCCTTCCCCCTAAAAATTTGGTAAGCTAGGGATTTTGGGTTTTTGGAACGCCCCAATCGGGCATGGAAGCGAGGCTTTCTTGAAATCATGGCGGACGGACAGGACGTATGGGTAAGGTTTTTTTTAACAATGCGATGCTCAAAACCCGAACCACCAAAGAATCTTCGAAAATGAAACGAGTGAAAAATCTACGGAAGGTTTATGACCAATTGAATGGGGAAAGACAATATGGTTGCAAAGCTAACTCAGAATCACTGCTACTGGTAGTTTCTGGTCCTGGTACTGGTAGTTTCAAAGAATTATTTCATTATTTCAAAGAATTATTTCATTATTTCTAAGCTTTTGACAGTTTCAGACTATTACTACTACTAGTCCTGTCCGTATTAAAGGGACCCCGGCCGCGGACTTACAAAGATAAGTTAAACATTAACAAGCAAAAAGCAATTTTTTTTCAGTAAATGTAGGCGTGTTTCTGCTGACGTCATTTTTACATTATTCTTCATTGGCATACAACTTAATTAAGTCGGTGAAAGAACAAAGATAAACAACAACTGTCTTTAAAACTTGAGAATGAAATTGAGAGTCTGATCAATTTTTGGTAGTTTCAAAGAAGAAATTACTCAAGAAAATGTAAAACAGCCGCGCGAGACAAGAACTATTTCCTTTTTTTAAAACTACATGGAAAGATTACTCAGCATGTATCAATATCATATTTTCAGGGAAAAGTTGTTAAACTATAGAAACATTTTTTTTTATTCAAAAGCGGAGTTCCCGGGCAAGAAGAATGCATCTGCTAATGAGTAAACAAGTATCACCAAATTTGACAAAACGTTTTTTAAACGTTAATTCAAGTGTAATACTTTGTATATGTTAAACCAAAGTAAATCAGGCACCACAAATTGATATGGTATGAATGCATTTATTGATTTTGATTTACAACTGAACACACTGGATTATGGTGTTTTGTGGCAGCATATATGTACGAGTTTCTAAAACCAAATATAGAAATCAATGACGTAGATTATTATTGAGCATCGAAATTTATACCGCAATCCTTTCAGTCCCAGTCAGTTATCAATGTCTAACTTTTCCATATAAGACATTTGATGGTGGTGAGAAAATGAGAATTGATCATAGAGACTAACTATTGAAGATGAAAAGTAAAATTCTCCCAAACCTGTTCAATGAAAAGTATGGGGTCTAGTTGGGAGAATTTAAGAACACAACTGGCACTGAAAGGGTTAAGGCATATTTATAACCCTACCCTCATATTGTCACATATTTTCCAAATAATATTATAACATATTACATATGCACACACTTGAAGATTCTTATGCAATTGTGTTTTTAAAAAATAATGACAAAACACTGTAAGTTACTGCTTTTTTCTTTCAGAGTGAGAGTCAGTTTCTTCTGGTATTAATGGGAAACAACTCTAATTTTTCTTTGATGGTTTTGTATGTTTTCTTGCAATTCAAGTTTTAAAAAACATTTTAGTCTCAAATAAATGTTTTAAAACCATTGTCTGTTTCTCTAACCGAAATCTGATAATTCTGTGTTAACATACACATTTGGGAAAAAACTTGAAACTGATTATTGACTGCATCTTTTATAATTAATCGTGACATTCATTGTGAACACTGCTGCTTTTGGAGCAACATATGGGATTGAAACACTAATAAAAACAACTTAACAGTTAATTTAGTATGAAACAATAAAAAAGGAACCACAAATTCTAAAAATTAAATAAGATTAAAACAGGGTTTGAACAATTTGGAGACCAAATTAATCATATCCAAGAAAGTTGTGCTTGTGGATACTTATTTAATTTTTAGAATTTGTGGTTCCTTTTTTATTGTTTCATACTAAATTAACTGTTCAGTTGTTTTTATTAGTGTTTCAATCCCATATGTTGCTCCAAAAGCAGCAGTGTTCACAATGAATGTCACGATTAATTATAAAAGATGCAGTTTCGTTGCTCAAAAGAAAAAAAAATCTGTAGCCCAAAAAATCAAACTTTCTAAGAGGTTGACAGAATGCTTGAGGTTTTTAAATTTGGTGGTTAATGTGTTTTGGTCAAAGAATTCTGTTACATTAAAATGACTAAATATTTTGTGCCATAAATTACAATAGGCTCTTTGCAGTAAGACGTCATGTGACCACACCTACTTCAAGTTAATTAGCTATCATGAATGACAATAAGATGTTCAGAAATGGGAAAAGCAGGTCAACATTTGTTAGATGGCAGGTCTCAATGTTAAGTACTTCAAAATGACAGCAAACATAAAATCAAAATTTTTCTAAGTAAATGTATGTGAAAATGGTACTGGAGAGCAAGGTTGAGGTAAAAAGCTGAAAATTTTCCTTTTCACTAATGTTAACTTGTGCTTTCTGCTTGATTTAAGTTAGATTTGGTCACATGGCCCCAAGCTGCAAAGACCTTTTATATAAGGTTTAATAAAAGAAGTTTAATTTCTACATAAAAAAGTTGTCACTAATTTATGATAAGTTTCTTCTTTCATCAACAATATAATTACATCATTTCTGGCATTCATTGCAAAAGCAACAATAGTTGATGGATTGGCTGTTGATCCTATAAAACTATGTGAGAAATTCGTTTAAAATGGTAACTGAGGCTAAGGTATTATTAATTTTCAACTAAATGGTTCATCTGTTGGTGTAAAAAAATTGACCAAATTTTCAAAATCATTCAAATAAGAATAATAAGGACTTTGATTGATAAAAAAAAGTTCAAACTGAGCTTTAAAAATAAAAAATCAACAATTACCACTTTAAAAATAAAGCTCAAAACATGAACAGTTTAAAATCATCTCAAAATTGAACAATTATAAATTACATACTAACACTAATTGAACCTTGATAGCTACTCATCCACATTCAAAATAACTTAAAGTCTCCAGTTGTCAATTTCACATTCTTAATTTATTTATTACATAACAAATACCACAAGCAACCCACATGGTTTAAAAACAATGACATACCAGAGGACCTGAATTCTATCATTTTAAGGCTGAATTGTAAAAATGACCTAGCAACTCAATAATGATTCAAGATGATTCAAACATACTTAGCTTTTTGAAAGAAAGAAATCTTCAAACCAAAGGAATACACCAAAAACATATAATGTTTGTAATTTACTTAAACTATGAAAGTTGTCAATAATAATGTATACTAAAATTGATAACTTGCTCACCAAAATAACAGTTTATTGTCATTTATTGTTTCAATTGAACTTAAGCATTGGGCAGGCTTAAAGACTGTCAGAGTTATCGTTGTGAAATTGTTTTAAAAAACTATAAATTTTTGGCCTCAAAAACTGCAAAACTGACATTCTTTTGTCTTCAAATGAAATTTTGTTATCTTTTAACAATATTCCACACTCTAGGTTTGAACAAACAGGAGTTGAACAGATCTAAAAACTAAGTGTTTTTCATACAGTGCATATATATGTTCATCAAGACATCATTAACGTGATGAGCCAACGCATGAATAACAATATAACAACATTATAAAGCACCTGCACAATACAAAGAGAACCAAACAGCACGTACTTAAAATTAAATGATAACAACTTGAATGGTTGAAATTCAGTCATAAAGCCAGCAGTATTGATACAACTGACTACGACTGCATTAATATTGTTCTATTTTATCTAAAAGCACAGACTTTGTATCTTTGATGAATTTGCATTTTAAACAGTAAATACATACCAGAAACTCATGGCTTAAAATCAAGAAAAAGGGTTGAAAGCTTGGTGTTTGGAGTTTTCTGAGCAAATCACTGCATTCAGTTCACAGCTGGTACTTTGACAATTCGACCATCAAAACTTCATAGTTTCATCAACAACTACTTTTAATGATTTGTTATATAAGTGTGAATTTTTTTTTACTAAAATGCAATCTTAGTACTGGATTAGCAAACCACATGTTAATCCCACAACAATTTAAAGAAGATCCTACAGTCTTGTTACCTTCCTATTAACATATATAACAAAAATAAAAAAGAATATTGAGTAGCATATATAGACCAAAAGAAAAATAATAATTAAATTAGTTTTATTCAGATTTCTTGTTTCAACTATGGTGTTTGTTGTGATCTTGCTCATTTAATTAACATCAAAAATTAGCTTTAGCCCTATGTTAGAAACAGCATAAACATTTTTTTTTGAAGTTGGAATTAGCGGTTACAAGCTTTGGTTACAAACATTACTAAATTAAGAAACCTTAACTAATTTTTTAGTACCCTCACGCAGTTGTTCAAAGGCAGACTAACACAATAATCCCACCTGGTTAAATCTTTAACTACATTCTTTTTTCCAACCTTACAGAAACTAATGGAACTGTAATTTTGGAACTGAGATGTTTTTACCATGGAAAACCCAAACATTAATTCATAAAACTGTAAACCTTTCCTCAGATGGAAGATATTACTACTTGAATTTTGACTTAACCCAGTCCCAGGGTTAAAGTTAATCAGCCTTTGAACAACCTAGCGCAGATGCTCATTGATGCAGTTTCAAAATAATCAATAATAAAAACAAATACCATATTGATAAACACTGTCAAAATATCTTGGCAAAATAAATGTCTGAAATCTATTATGTTCACATATACACACTGTTTGAAATTGGAAAACCATATCACTTTTATCTGCTGCCTTTACACAAACATTAATACTGAAACAGATAAGTTAAACATGCTTCAAAGTTGTTACAGTTTCATTGAAACTACCAGAGTACATCTCAGGCTATTTATAAGAGCATACCACTTATTATACTGTGTGAAGATCAAACACATTATTTTATGGAAGAGTAACTTTTGCACATCTATTTCCACCCAAAACATTTATATTTACTAGTTCAACTTTCAGTTGATAAAACTTGGAACACCATGCAGACACAACTAAGTTGTCGTCTGTATTCATCTGAGATACTAAGTTGAACTTCAAGATATTATTTTGCCATAATTATTATAATAATCATTATTGGGGTACACAATAATATACTGTATACAATCATAACATTGACAGAAATTCTTCGTTTTCTTTGTGCTGATCTACAATATTATCTTTTCTGATATTAAAATCCATTTCAATTTATATATTTATACATTTACAATTAGATTATACCTTGCGATAAAAGAATGTCACATATTCATACTGTTGATGACTTTCCCAAGCGTGTTTGCCGGACTTGGAAGCAAGCTTTCCATTTTAATCAGAAGTCGCTCCACAGTGATTGTTTCCCCATTATTACCAATAGCAACATGCTCAATTCTCGGGTTACACAACTTCACCTCCCTGATTTTCTTACACTTCTCTCGCAGTTCCTGTAACATGTCTGCATCTGCATCATCAATTAGTTTGAAGTTGATTAAAGAAACTGCCTCGACCAAAGGGCAAAGTTTAATTAAATTTGGCACAAGGGTACTTTCGGACAGGCCTTCTTTCCTCAGAGGCCCAAACTCAAGAATCTTCAAGTTTGGAACATACTTTAACATCGAAGAAAGTACTGAGGGGGGTACCCTTGGCGAATGGCTAACCCCCAAGTACCTTAGGGAGGGTGACTGGGAGAGAATACCTTCCAAACATTCTGCAGAAAGTAAAAAGTTCCACCGCAAATCAAGGGTCTCAAGCAACGAATATTTCGCAACTGGTTTAATTTCTTGATACACACGTAGGTGTAGAATGTGCCTAAATCCACACTGATTCATCTTGAAATAATGGAGATTCGGTAAACGCGATAGCACACTAGTTAACCCTGTTGTAGTTACGAAATAGCACCCCGTGAGATCCAGCTCACGTATGGATGTTTTTTCCCATTCTATTGCCATTAGTGCTTCGTCCGTAACTTTGGTAAAACGCATTAGAAGAGTGGAAACAGACCTGCAAGTTTTCAGAACTCGAGGCAAGTGTTTACCATAGAAATTTTTACATTCGTTCAAGCAGATCGACTCCAAGAGGGGACAACAAATCGAGATCTTGAGAAGTGCGTCATCCGTAAAAGTCTCGCAATCGGTGCAATCCAAAATACGTAAATTCCGCATCTTAGCAAAAATATCTGGGATTAGAGATTCTGCAGAGTCCATTCCCAATCCTATGAACCTCATTTCAGTAAAATGACGTGGGAGTCTCCTCATAAAACTAAAATCCCCCCATGAATACCGCAAATCCAACAATTCGAGGCCTGTGGGAAAATCGCGTATTCCATCACGCAGCGTCGCCTCACTGTCAATTTCAGAACCATAAAAGACCAAACTTTTCATTTCTCGACATTTCTTGGCCAGTTCTTTCGCTATTTTCGATGTAAAAGTACAGCCGCCAAGATTAAGACTTTTAACACCCGATAAACGCGTCCTGATCAACATTATCATCGTATCTTCGTCCACGATAGGTCTTAGTTCGTTTTGGTCAACAATTTTCCACAACGCGCGGTCGTACGCGATTCTCTTCCACCTTTTGCAAACTTGCGCCATCACTCCTAACTCTTTCTTTTTTACCAGAAGAAAAATTTCTAATAAAACAGCATCAGGAATTCTCTCCATTTCGTGGATACCACACGCTATGATCTTTTTGAAACTCGTGGCGTACAAGCTTTGTTTGTTGACTTCAAACGCTTGGACTTAAAACTTGCTGTCGCAAGATGTTCAAAAGCTTTTTCGACACTCTCACGCCATTTTTGTTGTTGCCTTAAACCCCCAGAGCTAATCTACGTCGGTTCATACCGTTTGCCTTGACTTTTGTTACTACATTTCAAAGCATCCTTCTTCGTTCCCGAAAGTACTAATGTGCCAGCCTTTGAATACTAAATTCATTTGGAGATATATTGTTTGCAGCGACCGGATGCCAGCCAATGCCCGCGCACTTCCGCTTCTGATTGGATCGTTGGTTCTGACGTCACAAAGCGGGATGGAGTAGTAACACATTTCAAAGGCACATGGATGAGCGTCACGCGAGGACAACGCGCGTCGTTTTAAATGGCGTCGCGTCTACCAAGCCAATTTTTATCTCCACTTATGAATATAAATCATTCTATTCTAAATATTCACTTGCCTTATTAGTTGCTATGCAGGCCAGAAGCTAACTAAATGTTGTTTTCTGAAAAGCACATTTTTAAGTCTTTTCTTAAAAAGGCTGAAATGCAAGACAAGAACATTAGTCAATATATATAATACTGCTCTTCTGCTTCTTTCAGTGAGGCGTGATCGCATTCTCAGGTCAAGCCCTGTAAAACACAGAGTCTGCTTGAGAGTGTTAACAATAGCACAAAGACACACGATCCCGTATGTTTACCGAGCTTGTGCTTCTTGTATTGCAGCACAGAGAAGTTTTCGCACAAGTTTCAAGGCTTTTCGCAGAGAATTTTTTTTTGCATAAGTTTTCCAAGAATACACTGGCTCTCTGGTCCTTTTCTCAAATTATAAGCAGCAATCCTTTATTTTTCCTAATTCAATTCAGATGACAAATGATTTGCCTGACTTCGTCAGCGGTCATTGAAAGACGATCACAAATTTACACCGGCGTTTTGTATTCCAGCACCAGATACTATATAACAGTTATATCTATCTGGCGCTTTTAGCTATTCAGGCAAACTTAAGAAGCTCTGAGAAGAAGTTGTTCGTAAAAGACCGAGAGAAATGTCCTTGACGATGAACAAAGTTCACTCGGCATAACTGCAACGTGGCTTATTCTTCAAATCATGAGGTTATGCGACAAACAAAAACTGATTAAACCAGAAAAGCCGAGAAAACACTTTGGTTAAAATGTTTTGTTTTGTTTTCTTATCTAGAGTAAAGTTCTCACTCCGATGGTTTTCTTAGAAACACCATACTTGCCCTCTAATCTACCACTTCCTTTTACCTCCGAAATTTTCAATCGAGTTATCAATAAACGAATTTTTTTTTTAATATAATTGTGTAAAGGCGGACAAAATACCGGGGTGGCGACACACTGGTATTAATGCTTTATCATTGGGGCCAATATCAGAAGATACTCACTCAAATGAAAGCTTCTATACAGTTAATTAGTATCCACCAATATATGTTAATTTTACCACACTACTAAAGCTTTCAGCGTGTTATTGGTTTACGTAATAAATTTTGGCGGTTTGGGCTGGCTGTCGTTCGAGGCAGAACAATGTAGTGTGTGAACACTGAAGTATAACTGTTTGGCTGAAATCACAAAATGCTTTTGTTTAATAAAATATTTGTACCACCCCGATTGCTGTAGACGAAGACGGTTACAAGGGTAAAAGAAGTATGTTAAAAATAAAAAATTTTGTTGTGACTGACTTAAAAAGACAAACTGCATACACGCTTTTTTTTAAGAACCAGTAAATTTTGCCGAGGTTCATTGTTCTTAATTTTTCGGCGATTTCAACCTCATATTGTTCCTAAATTGTTCTTATTTCTATGAGTGATGAGAAATCAAAACAAAAAGGTAAACATGTGCAACTGTTCAACTGTTCAAACTAGCGTCGTGATCGGACGAGGAACCTTTTAAGTGGCATGAATACATGTATCATTTGGGACAATGATAGACAATAATAAATGAGAAACGGTGCGCTTCTGTTGGTGTTTTTACTGCATTGCGAACGTAAATTCCAAGATTTGGTATAGTTTCAACTAGAATTAACAGTTTCACTTTTTTCAGCGGCTCAGCCTGAGCTTATTCTTAAATTGTTCTTAATTTTCGGCCAATCTGAGCCTCGTACCGTTGTTCTTATAAAGTTGTTCTTATAAAAAAAAAGCGTGTATGTCGTTGAAATAGAAACACAAAACAGTTACTGTTCATCAGCAGGATACCCAAACTGTGTGCAATTCCAAAATTGGTTTCGGCTCCATTAAATCCTGTACCAATTGTAGAACAGTTTAGGTGGAGCCACCTACTAAGTGAGTACAGTAATCAGAACAACGTTAGCACCGAAGTAAATAATAAAAAGCACCATTAATTTAACCAATAGCAAGGTATTTACTCGTACTCTACAGACCGAGCTACCCGGGGAGGGGGGGGGGGGGTTACTCCCTATTTTGGGGTGGTAGGTATATGACCATCGTACTTTTTAAGGCCTGTGTAAACCCAAAGCGCGCTTTTTGGCCACTTTTCCTCACGTTTCTTCCGATACCTCCGTCCATGGTTTGAATCTACAAAATCCCTATGCTTAAAACACAGATGGAATGAAGGAGAG
>JAOBRD020815144.1:0-13389 GCA_027575215.2 Hydrozoanthus sils
AGAACCCCATTGGCCCCGTAGCTCAGTTGGTTAGAGCGACGTAGATCTGTTTCGTAGGTCGTTGGTTCGAACCCCACCGAGGTCAGAGATTTTTTCTCTTTCTTTCGTGTGGGTTTATGGGGTTCTTTGTTAATGCTGTAGATCAGCGAAACTTAGAATATACCCCTTTCCAGTGGTTAGGCCTCACTTGATTCTATATTGGTCAAGTAAGCATTTTATCCATTTACAGTTGAATGTAGAAGTGTTGGAAAAGCTCTTAAAGCTACAAAAGTACCAATGATAAAATGGCTTCAGTAGCAGTTTAAACGGAAACTAAAATGCACGTTATTAACCGAACCATATTAGGTAAGCTAGGTCTCTTAACTCAAATGTTCGATTGGTTTGAAAGCAAAACATGACAAAAAAAATCCAGACATTTGTGAAAAAGTGTATGAGATCGATCAATTCTGAACATCAGATGTCATTTTATAGGCTCCGGGTGACATTGACATAAATAAGTATTTTCATATTTAGAGCTCGTAGATTTTCAGCATTTGTCAGTAGTTATTTAATATTTTAGCGAGTTTCAGAATCTGGTCAATGTTTGCAATTAAACGGACTGTTATCAATGATGGATTTAACTGTCGTTTTCTTAATGTGTGTAGTAGTTTTACAAACTAACTATTTGCTACATACATCTTTACACCGGTCTAAAGAATTTGTTAAAGTGCTAATGACATGAATATATTTTGTTACTTTGGCGACTGAACAGACCTTGCTAAATGAGGAATAGCAGTGAAATTTTTTTGTCAAAATCTTTTATGGTTCTCGAGATATTAGTATTTGATGGTTTCAACCGATGACGTCAGTTGTTGTTCAAGAAAATTTTTGATTTTTCTAAATCTGCTGCTAATCCATAACCTTTGGATGAATTTAATCCAAATTTGGGTTGATGATGTGTCTGAGGTTTTCTTCAGAACAGTTACTAGTTTTCGTCCTAAGTTTAAGGATTGGCAGCAAATTTCAAGAAAACTGAAAGTTTGCCGTGTCGTCCAAAACCTGCATGACATCAAAGATTAAAAACCTGGAATTCGAAGAAAAAAACATAGCCTGCGAACCAGCTCTCCTGAAGTTGGGAAGCGAGACGTGAGGGGAATCAGGAGAGACAGGCAAAGCCGGCTCGCAAGCTAAATGAGACACGACTAATTAAACAAAGATGCAGAAAGGATTTGATTACAAAAATTATCATCATCCCTAAATTTTTTTTTTGATTAATGTTTAGGCTTTACACCGTGAAAGAATGGAATATGCTTATATTTCTGACTGCTGTCTCTTGTTTGAATAGAGGGTAGAGAGGGATTAGTATATTGTATTTTAAAAGCTTTAGAAGGTATTTTCTGTATTTCCATACTCTATTGGAAACACACGGGATTGTTGGGAGAACATGAGAAACGGTTTCGAGTGTTCTCTCTGTTGTATTGAGCTGTGCTGTGGTGTGCCGTGCTGTGCTGTGCTGTGCTGTGCCGTGCTGTGCTGTGCTGTGCTGTGCTGTGCTGTGCCGTGCTGTGCTGTGCTGTGCTGTGCTGTGCTGTGCTGTGCTGTGCTGTGCCGTGCTGTGCTGTGCTGTGGTGTGCCGTGCTCTGCTGTGCTGTGCTATGCTGTGTTGTGTTGTGCTATTCTGCGCTATGTTGTGCTGTGTTGTCCTGTGCAGTGTTGTGCTGTCTTGTACTGTGCTGTGCTGTGCTGTATTGCGTTGTTTTGCGCTGTGCTGTTTTGTGCTGTGCTATTATGCGCTTTGTTGTGCTGTGGTGTGTTGTCCTGGGCTGTGCTGTGTTGTGTTGTGCTGTGCTGTGCTTCGCTGTGTTGAGCTGTGCTGTGTTGTGCTGTGTTGTGTTGTGTTGTGCTGTGCTGTGTTGTGTTGTGCTGTGCTGTGCGTCGCTGTGTTGAGCTGTGTTGAGCTGTGTTGTGTTGTGCTGCGCTGTGTTGTGTTTCAAGAGAACTGCAAACTCTCAAGCCACGTTCGTGAGAAACTAATTAAAGCAAACAAATGGTTTATATGTAATTAGATCGCTCATAAAAGAAGGATGTAATAAGTGGGATGTAGAATATCTTTTTAACTCTATTGTCACGCCAATTTTTTAATATGGTTAATATCTATTTATGGAGCTTCAGAGGCAGCACTTACACTGGCAACTAACGCTTTTAGACCTCTGCCATAAGCGTAACTACGCATCAGAGAACTTCTTAAAAAAGCACACCTTCGTATACTTTTGCCAAGGCTTCAATAGCACTTCAGCTCTAAGCAATATTTTACCTATTAGATAAAACACTAAATTTTCCCTAAGGCAGGCTAAATCTTTTCATCCTGATAATCTTTACATTAAGCATTTTAAATATGCATTTGTAAGTAAAACTATTTTCAAATACTCCATGTAAAATTTATAGTTCAGTTGAAGTACCTTTTTCCTTTTGATTGTAACTTAAGATATGTATTTTTATCTTGAGAAACTTCAATAGTATTTCATCTTCTAAGTGAATATTTTACATATTAGAAAAAAATACTAGGTCTTTCCTAAGGCAGGCCAAATCACCTTAATAAGATTTATACTAAGCATTTTAAATATGCATTTGTAAATAGAATTATTTTTAAATACACCATGTAAAATTTATGGTTTGAAGTACCTTTTTCCTTTTAATTGTAAGACATGTATTTTTATCTTGAGAAACTTCAATAAAGACTTATTTTTATTTTCATTTTTATTGTTGTTGTTGTTGTTGTTTTCACAACTACGAGAACAACCTCGAGAAAACTTTTGTCAATCTTAATTCATTTACTTGATATAAAAAGAACACCGTAATCTTCAGTTTCCTATTCACAAAGCGTAACTAGCTCGCACAAATTAAATAGAGAGCAAAATAGCGCCGTATGTGATTGAAGATTGGAAGCAAGAACTGAAGAAGTGTGTTTCTTGTAATATAAGCCGTAATGTCGTCGATGTTGCTGTCCATTTGCTTATAAGGTCCCTTCTCATCTTATAAAGAAGAAACAAACATGAGAAATCCAGAAGGAGAATGTTACAGCAATATTTACAGCCTTTCAGAGCACAATCCTATAAGTGTGGAACAAATACACACTTTTTTTGTAAGAACAACTTTATTAGCCAGAGAATCAAAGCTTTTACGAGATTGGCCAGAATTTAAGAACAATTTAAGAACAAGCTGATCAATCCTCAACTTAACAACAGTCAACACAGAATGAATAAAGAAATTAATGATTCGCAGTTTATAATCATGCATGCATGCATTGGAAATCATGGCTCGGAAATGACTCATTGATCAAATTCGATCGATCGTTTCCAGTACGTGCATCTTAGTTTTCAGTTCGATTTAAACCACACACATAAACAGTTTAAGAACAATGAGTTTGAAGGCTGAAATCGCCCAAAAAATTAAGAACAATAAGCCTCGGTCAAGACTGCTTAAGACTAAAGCTTTCTTCATAGAATAACGAGAAAGTTTTCTCTGTTTAAAAGTCAGACTTTTTCACGAAAAAATGTTTGTTATAAGAGAGAGAGAGAGGCAGTAAAAGTCGTTCTGGTGTGCTTCCAACCTCAGCATTCTTATGAATTCCTGTTCTCATTAACCTTATCACGTCCTAAACTGGATTTTTTCCTCGTGTGGAATTACATCGGTTCTGTAATTCCGTCTTAACAAAGTTAATCCTCGGGACGGCATAGTTTTAAAACACGCTGCGAGGATGTCAGAGGCCATTAAGAAAATTGATCGTGTAAGTATGAATTCTTGGGTTGCTGCATTTGTTATTCACACTGACAATGTACTTAAGTTTTGCTTTCTTTTGGGTTTATATGCAGTAGATATATCAGTGCGTCCGAGTATATTTCAGTGCGGCAAAGAGGCTGTTTGTTGTAGTTCGCACTCTCGACCTTTTGTCAAGTGTGAGCCAAACGTTTCAGTGGCAGAAAGTTTTGTAAAACGGAAAATCCAAATAGTTAATTTAGTTATTTATCAGTTTACGATACTCTGATGTTCTTCACATACTTTTTTTAATCTAAGCCTCGATTTTTGAGTAAAGCCTTAAAAGAATTCAGTAAAATTGTACTGACTAAGGAACTAAATGTAAACCAATTCTGTACTGAGCAGATTAACGATAGTTAGTCCGTATAAAGAAGAATCTTATCCAGTAGTCTAGTTGATCAATAAAACAGCTATTAGGAAGGCCAAGTTATTGTTCAAAAGCATTAGCTTTCTATTGTGAAACAAGAATTAACTCAAAATGTGCTACACAGTGTTAGAGTCTGCCAGCCAGTGGATTAACTCAACACAAATATGATAGTGAAAAGGAGCGGTCAAGCGAAACCAATATGGATTGAAGGTTAAGTTGAAAAACTATTCGAGTCACAGACACAAGTATTATTCTATCTATCTCGTCTGCCCATTCAGATCTCGTTATATATGGGTGGTCTGAACATTTATCCCAAATTGTATAACATTTTACTCTTTGCAAGTGTCTGCCGGTCAGAAAGAAAATGTCGGACTTATTGTTGGAGTTATAGAGGAAATAATTCTTTGATTGTAATGCAGATGGAGGGAAATGTTTTGCTGCAAAGTAGCTGCGATATGGCCTAAACCAATTAACAACTATATCAAGGCCGATATGAGCTTTAGTACTGCACCAAACAGCATATCGGAACAGCTTCTGTTGGCAAAATAAACACATTGAATGAAAAACGCGAATCGCTTGGGACTCTCTCCGCGAAGCTGTTTCGTGCATAAAGAGCGGGAACGAGGACTGACAACACACACGTTGCTTCAGGTAAGATTTTGAAGGTTAGATGAATTTACAACTGTTATAACTGACCCTTGCTGTCACGTTCTGCATCTTTCAGTAATATCTTTCTTGGGCACTTCATTTTATCTTATCTTGGATATAGGTATTTAGATAGAAGAAGGCTTTTTTGTAGACTTTCAAAGTGTTTTCCAAAGCAGTCTGCAGTGCAGTGGCCAGTACGTTCGATTCGTAATCCTAGGGTCACGAATTCTAGCCCCGGCCAGACCACTAGTACTGTGTTGTGTCCTTGAACAAGACACTTTACCTGAGTTTGTTCCACTCAACTCAGCTGTATTAATGATACCAGAACTTTCTGCTGGGGGCTAACCTACAATGGATTAGTTTCCTGTTCAGAGAAGTCAAAGACTCTCATCCGCTTAACACTACGGAAATCGGCGATAAGTCACTTTGCTCGAGAAAGAGCTTAGCTTTTCAGCTTTTCCAAGCATTTTTTTGAAAAAAAGTGTCGGGAAAAATATCTTAAAAAGAATAAAAAATATATAACCTACTTTATGTAAATAGAGATCTTGAGCTGGTTTTCTGAACAGTTAATATATGAGAATGAAACAGCAACAAACTGATTAGTACGAATGGCTTTTGTTAGTTCTGAAGAAGCTTTTAATTATTATATTATATTTATACTTGCACTTTGGTACGTTCCTTTTATCGTTTTTTTTACACCATCTGTGTTTGAGGGCAAATCGATTGATCTTAACAGTCTGCAAAGAGACCGCAAACAAAGTCCTATTGACTAAATATTGTCTCCGGGAGAGGTACCGGTTGCCGCTAATTCCTACTCGTTTAGGCTCTCAAATGGGAGGATAATAACAAATTAATATAAAATAAGCACTTAAATAGACCGTAAGGATTTTACCACATAGTCTATAATGAAACGGTAGAGTTTATGTTTGCGAGCATAAGTATGTTATATTATGGGCCCATCACTCAGACTCATTTTAGACGAAGCCGAGTTGGTGAGGGTTGAAATGCGCTCCAAAAACACTGCCCAAAAACATAAATCTATTATCATTTTCATCACCTTGTAGGACATTGGGAAAACAAAATTTACAAAAAAAGGGAGTTAAATTTAATCCCCCGACAGGACTCCAGCCTTAACTAGATTCTTGTGTTGTAGTTTAGGTTTCCTGCGCTTGTAACATGACTTTAAAACAAACAACTTCAAACATCTTGTTTGGCTTGTGTTAACTCGGCTTCTTTCAGGATGTTTATCAACCTTGAAATATAAATCGTCTTGCTACTGTGCGGCGGAAAAGCAGCTTACTTACCAGTCAAGTAACTTAGTGTGATATCTTTTTACTGATTTTTTTCACCTCGGCATAAATTCTTTACAGAATTCCGTTCAGTTCAGCAGGGCTCGCGGTGTGAAGATCACAATTCAGTTTTCACTTGTCCAGCCACTGAGTAAATTTCCCCTAACCCCAAGGAGTCTGTATTTTGGTATTTTCCGGAACGGAATAAACTTTAAACTTTAGTAGGTCACATTCCTATAGCTGAGAAGAATGAGAATTGACGAACTCTTCGTTACTTTGTCTTTTTTTCACTTGACGGAAATGGCGGCGTCTTTGACGCAGCAAGAAAACGGCGCAAACCGCTTTTGGATTTTGTATGTTGGTTTAACATTTTATGAGTTTTGGCTCCCACTTCTCATTGCTTTGTTTTAGCGAGCTAAAATATATAGAATAAGATACTTTTTAGCCCACCAAGTTCTTCATTTTAGCAAGTGAAATATGCCACAATAGCCGAAAAGTGAACTGTCTGAAATTTATAGACTAAACTGCACATTTTCTAAGGACTCTTAGGTAACTTTCTGTTCGCTTTTTGTTATTCGGACACGGTTTTTTGTAAAAACGAAATAATTTTTTTTTTCAAATCAATCCAACTATGATTACGAGGTCGCAATAAAAAATCTAGCTAGTATTAGATTTGTGCATCCATGGATTTTTTATTTTTTGACCAGCAACGAAAAACACTTATCTAGCCTATAATCTTTCATTGTTGAAGTAGAGTTGTTTGGCGAAGGCCTTAAAATTACACTGCTGTCTTCGGGGAAGGGAAAAGATACTTCAGGAAACCAATAAATTTCAATTCGTGGGAAATTTCTAGTTACCATAATTTTCGGTCGGCAGAAAAAGTCATCACTCGTAACTCAAGTTACTGAATCTCAAAACGGAAACCGAACTTGACTGACCCGGTCTCTGAAACTATGAAAGGATTACATTGTTAGACTTTTGTATTATGGACTCCTCTCTCCACAAGGAAGGCGTTGGTGCAAGCACTTGATCAATTTCTATTTTATTGAACATGATATTTGCTCCTGAAATTCAGCCTTTTTGAAAAAAGGTGGTGGGAGGCGGTACATAATACCCCACCCCTCTAAATTGGGTTCCTAGGAAGTACCATTGTTTTGACCTTTACCCTAAACCCTCCTTCCAAAAATCAATTATGTCGTCCCTGTACCTCCACCAAAACGATGGCTTATATTTCCCGCTGGTTTTAGCTAAGTTGTCAATTTCTGTCATCGCGATGTCTGCATAGCTGCATAGCCGTACCGTGACACTGAACTACATTCTTATCAAAAAATCTAGAGTTGTTATGCTTAAAGAAAATTTGAACTGCTTCTAATATGCATTTAGTAACAGGAAACTTAACTTCTCTAGAATCAAGGACTTTTTTGACGGCCGTAATTCCTAGGTTATTGTCAATGTTGGGGAACATCGCAACAACATCCCAAGACACTAAAAGTGTGTTGGGTCGAAGAGGCCCTCGTTTGTTAACATTAGTAATTCTATGAAGCAAATCAGTGGTATCTTTAATAAACGACGGCGCTTTTTGCGCGAGTGGTTTTAAAAAATGCTCAGTATATGCAGATAATCTTTCGATTGCAGTACCACAGCACGATTTTATAAAACGCAACGGATTGTTGAGTTTGTTGGTCATGCCTGGTTTGGCTTCTGTAAAATTTATCTAATTTGCAATCTCAGGAGTTATCTGTCCTACCTTAAGCCATTTTTTACACCACTCAAAAACTACGGAAATATGTTGCGTGGTTGGATCTTCACTTAAAACTTTATAGTACAAAGGGTTTTCTAATTGTTCTACCATTTTAGTTATTTACTCAGATCTATCTAAAGCAACAAATCGCGAACCTTTGTCCTGAATTCTAATAACCTTATCAACATTATTTCTAAGTTCCTTTAGAGCCGCTCTTTCTACACGCGTAAGAATGTCCCTAGTCATACGTAAATTTTTAGGGTTAAAAATACCTTTCTTAACTGATAATAGAAAAAGTTCTAATTCATATATCTTATATGTACTGTAAAAGATTGTATAGTTTTGTAAATAAAGTCCAAAGACAGACGCCGGGATTTGTTAGTGGGGATTTAAATCTTTAGTTGAACAATGGCTATGGAAGCGCAAAAGGAAATGTGACTACAATAGTCATTTATTCAATTACTGGACTAAAATACCGTTGCGACAGTTCTTTGTACACCACAGACAAGAACGCACCTTCCGCCTTTCGAACAATTTACTGGCTGAAAACTTCTAAAAGGTAAAATAGACATCTGAGAAACTAGCTAGATTACTCTTTCTGTATTAACTTGTGCCATTTGTTTTTCTTGAAAAAATTCGGGCGGAGCAAAAATTGACATCTGAGAAACTAGCTAGCCTTTCTGCAGTAGCCAACTTTTAGTTTTTCTCGAAGAAATTTCGAACGGGGCAATTGATAACCATTGTCATATCTTCTAGCTAACACTAAAGTATGAAGCTAATTGGGGACATCCACTTAATTACTAATTTCTTGATAAGCAGGTAAAAACTATTAAAGTGTATAAAATACCCATATTAAGAAAATCTTCTCTCAGAGTCCTTTAATTTGGTCGTAAAACCTGTTGGATTTTTCGACTATCCAATTAAGAGTATAGTGGAACGGTCAACCTACAATACATCTCTACACATATATGAAAATGTATATATATATATATACTTACAGGAGAATGGTCCCTTAAAAATGAAACGCTTGGCAAATAACGCCTTGTTCTCAAATTCTTGTCATTTTTTTCGTCATGTATCGAGGTCTCGTATTTTCAATTTTTTCTCCGTCTCGCAGTCTCGGATTTTCTCACCAATGGCTCGCATTCTCGGCTATTCCAGCAGAGGTCGAAATCTCTATTTTCGCTCGAAACTTGTTTGTGTCTCAATCTCGGATTTTTTGTATAGTAACATCTCGGTCACAGATTATTTGTTGCTTTCCAAAGTCTCGGGCTTGCGAATTTTAAAAAGGCTCTCGTCTCGGCATCTCGGACAGTCTCGGATTTAACATTCGCTACCCTTACTTACACATGTTTATATGTTCACTATTATGCTTTCCTCTTGTCAGTGGTTATTATGATATTCTTTGGAAACGTTTTTTATAAATATTACTTTGAGCTATGGCTGGTTCATAGTCTGAATGTATCTTGCTGCTAACCGACACTTCAGTTTTTGCTGAGCTGAGCTTGGCTGCGACTCAACTTTTCCCCAAAGTTCAAACAATCTAATGCGCTACCTCTCTACAAAAGCTGTGGAACATTGCACTTGCCTTAAAACGTGTTAGTGGCTTAACTGTTCTTGGGGGTTTAAAAACTGTACAAGTCGGCTTCTATTAATGGTTTGTAAAACTTGCCCCGAGCTAATTAAAGCTCGAGAGAAGACAGTTTTCCAAAACACCTCTTATTTAAAACTCATGCAGTACTAGTGTCTCTTGAAGTTTCTGTAATAATAATACAGCAGAGAAAGAAATCAACATTAGCCTCGAGTATAAATTTACGAAGAAAAGCAACTCGATGTGGAAAAAACTAACAGAGCAACAGCTTCACAAATTCTCGATTTGTAATATGTTATTCTTTAGTTTATTTCAACACAAACTCCATTCAACGTTATAATTATGAGCAAAGCTTCTAAAGGTTGTCCAAAAATGAAAAAATGTTAGACTAGAAGCAAAGCTCAAAGGCCGTTGTGAAGTTTTGGGGACATAAATCAGTCAAGAGTATTATTCAGCAAGACAGAGAGGGGCTTAAGTAATGTATAACTTGAGTTCCAACTGCTCCCTCGCACCGATTTTTGTTTTGTAATTATCACCTTTTAACTATTTCTCTATCTTCTATTGAATAAGCCAATTGTCTGGAATTTCTAGGGCTGCTGAGCTTTCTTTAGGCTTTCGAACTATCGTTACAAAGAGCTTAAACAGAAGAACACTGTCTCCAGGAGTTTCAACAAATAGTGTTAATAGACTTCCCTGCATGGGGAAGACTGCTTATACGCCCTACTTAGAGTTGTTATTGAAAGTTTCTTCGACTCATTTAGTATTAGGCATTTTGACAATCATACGCAGTGCGTATATCCCACTGTTTTGGCGGGCCACAGGTCTTAAAAATGTCACCGAATTCTGTCGCCCAGACAAAACAATGGGCAATAAACACTGCAAATTATTATGAATACCATACAAAGGCAAAAACAATTTTGTATCTCGGAAGCCATAACATTTATAAGACCTATTGCCAGCCAAAACAGTGGGATATACGCACTGCGCATGAGTGTAAAAATACCTTATTCAGATAATTAATGGTTGATCTCATTCTTGAAATCCGCCTTACCGCCGCTTAATTAACTTAGTTTGTTCATAGTTAATCTAGGGACGGGTTTTGAAACCATTGTTGTAGGTCTTTGTTCGTCGTTTTCCTTTGTTTACTAGTCCTGAAAGTGCAGCCAGCCAAAACATTCTCACTAAGACCTGAAACAAAGAATGTACATGGTCGCGGTTCGTTCCACCTACAACAAAGCATTTTTGCATATTCTTTGTATTTCCCTTTTGAAGTTTGACGGCTTTCATAACCAGTCCCTAGAATAACTATGGTTTGTTAAAAACCAGTTTACCGTGCGGGAGGCCTGGGTTCGATTCCACTCAGGGTGTTGATACAACTGAGCAGATCTGCTTATCTTCTATAATGCTGTCTTTGCTCTAACATCTACAAACTGTTAGACCTTCGTGTCTTCTCTGATAAGGACGTTAAACCGTATGCATATTAGGAAGCTCTAACAGTGTTTAGGGACAAGTTTCAATGCAAGAGATAATGGAAAAGGCGGGAAAAATAAAATGATCCCTCTCGCCTTCGACCCAACAACTACCATTCCCCTCCCTCCTAACACGAGTCTTTGTTGCCCCTGATTCACATACGGACAAACTTGCACTTCAATGACATTTCTTTATTTCATTTAGTAGTTTAAATCCTTGAGACACTCACTAACTTAATAACTCATAACTCATGCATGTCAAGAAAGTGATTAATCTAGCTCGTTTGTCTTCGAAAAATAAAACGCATAGTTGTATGTATGTTCTGTATGTAATGATACGTAACATGGACAAGGCGAATGAATGATCATATAAATACTTGTTTTGAAAGTATCCTTTTAAGATATTTGCATATGATCATTAAGTCGTCTTGACCTTTGTTTTACCCCATTGATTATCTAATCACTAATTCATCTCATCTGTTCCTTACAGTTAACACCCGGACGTAACGCAATCTCCCCTGAGGTCACTCAGTCACACAATATGTATGCTGCGTCATCTACAAGTGCTCCTCCTACCAAGCAGCAACTACAGACCGATCCACATCAGCTGGGGGTTGAACTAATCTTGACCATTGTCGCTTACATTTTACTTCTTGTGGCAATAATTATTGCCAACTCACTGGTGATAGGAGCTTTTGCGTATGATCGCAGGCTCAGAAGAAACACAAACCTTCTTATTGTGGGTTTGGCAACCGCTGACTTACTGGTTGGCCTAGTATTAGTGCCGTGCTGGATAACAATGCTAGTCAGTCCTCATCAGTCAAGCGTTTTTTATCATTTCTACATCACGTTTGATATTTTCATCAGCTGCGCCTCTCTCCTTCAACTCACCAGCATCAGTATTGAGCGCTGTCACGCCATTCTTCATCCCATCAAGCATCGACTACTGACGAGAAGAGTGTTTTACATAGCGCTTGGATTTGCTTGGTTTTACGCGGCCGCAATCGCCATTTTGGAGCCCGTACAGTACAAGAAGTGGGAGCTTGCCTACACAATTGTTACAACTGTAACCTGCTATTTTGTACCCTTGATCATCATCTCAATTGCGTACGCTACTATTTTTAGAGCCGCAAAACATGCTAGCGCAAATAAGTATTTAAACAGCAACAGATTAAGCTTCAGGAAAGAACAACGGCTTTCTGTGACAGTGATTGTTATCACTTTGTTTTTTGTGATCACGTGGCTGCCATTTTTCGGGCTCACCATCACGGCAACTAATTGGCCTCAATACCTTCCAGGCCGCGAGACGACCTCGCTGCTGGTGGACATCGCCAAGTGGATGCACTACTCAAACAGTTGCCTGAACCCTATTCTTTATTCCTTCCGCAGCCCCGAGATAAAGAGGACAATCTATAACTTGATTTGCAAGTTCTGCAAGAGGAATCAGACAAGGGTAGGGAGCAGGAAGAGCTCGTTGTTTCATAAGAAGTCAACACAGGCAAACAGTATCCGATCCTTCTCAGTACCTTCGAGAAAGACTAGCCAAACTTCTTGCCAAGAGAAGAGCAACTACAGACAAAGAATAAGCGAAACAGTGTCAAAGAGTGAACACAACAACAACGCACCTCCTTTTGTTATAGTAAGCAGTATTTGACTCTCGCTGTCTCAATGGAGAGCCTGTCTTCTGAGCATCCTTGGTACTGCCAAAAATGATTTAAATGGAGTCACTGATGTATGAAAGGCTAGTGCGGCTGATGGATTGTTAGAGTTGATCACTAGATATCAGAAAATGTCAGTTTTCAGTCGTTTTTTTTATACAATTTGTTGCTAGGCAACGAACTGGAATGTGTAAATAAGGATGAACATTGTTGGCGTACAAAACAAAAAACATGTGACGCCAAAAAAAGTACATGTCTGTGCATTTTCGTTTTGGGGTAAGGTCAGAAAAAGCGAGGGCACAGTGTCACCTAACGCTCTCATCAGTAGGTATTCTAAAGCCTTCTGTGACCGTTTCTCTAAACAAATGTTAATTATTAATTATTTCTGAGAGTAATAAAAATAAAACAATGAAAGCCAAAGTTCTTTATTTGCTCCTTGTCCCAAAATGCACTGCGGCGGCATTGTAAAATGAGAGGGCCTGGGCACCGGCTTTCTAATAAGGTTTTTTCACCGCATTTGTATGATGTAAAATGTTTTTAGAAAAATAGATGATAATTTAATTATTTACGATAAATGTAGAATTGTCTTATAAAAGACAACAAAACGTAATACCAACCTCTACAGTCCCACACCGTTTTTCTCCTCGTCCATGGAACGATGTTGGCGTAGTATCAGTACGTATACATCAGAATGACAGTTTTAAAATACTACCTTTTCGAGTTACGAGGAAGACCACTGTATTTCTTCATCGTGGGCGCGCTAGGTACACGAATTCGAGGCTAAGGCTGTGCAAATTGTAACTATTTTTTGTTTATATGTTCAACCTGGTT
>JAOBRD020815464.1:0-13385 GCA_027575215.2 Hydrozoanthus sils
TTAACCCAGGGTTAAAGTTAACCGGCCTTTGAACAACCCAGCCCTGATGAGTGGCTTAACCCAGGGTTAAAGTTAACCGGCCTTTGAACAACCCAGAACTGATGGGTGGCTTAACCCAGGGTTAAAGTTACCCAGCCTGTGAACAACCCAGCCCCGATGAGTGGCTTAACCCAGGGTTAAAGTTAACCAGCCTTTGAACAACATAGCCCAGATGAGTGGCTTAACCCAGGGTTAAAGTTAACCAGCCTTTGAACAACCCAGCCCTGATGAGAGGCTTAACCCAGGGTTAAAGTAAACCAGCCTTTGAACCACCCGGCTCTGATCTGTTCAATCAATTAGTAATCCTCCTATAAATACTCATAGAAAAGCACATACTTCAGGCTAGACTTATTCTTATTTCGAGTGATTTTGCTTTTTTGAATTTGAAATATTGTCAAATACGTTCCAGAACCGGATTAAGATCAGTCAAACTCCTTAGTCGATTGCATTGTACATTTCTTAGGTTAAGTAGTTAAAGTGCTTACGAAGTGAACATTTTTATTACTTTAGTTGATAGACCTTGATAAATGAGGAAAGCGGTGAAAAATTTTGCCAAAGTCTTTTATGGCTTCAACTGATGATGTCACAATTAGTTGCGGAAAATTTGAATTTTTTGAATGAATTTAGGATGAATTTGAGTCAAACTTGCACTGATCATAATGATCTATTTAACGTGAGATATGTCAACAGCCCAAATTTGGCTTAAACACACCCAAAAGTTATGGATTGGCAGCAGATAAATTTAAAAATAATGCAAATTTGCATTTGTCGGAACCACTCTTGATGTCATCAGTTGAAAACTTTAAATGTTGATATCTCAAGAACCATAAGGGAATTTGACGAAATGATTTAACGATATTCATCACTTTGTAAGATCTATCCACTGAAGTAACAACATTTTTCACTTCATGTGCACTTTAAGAAAGATTTTTAAGTGAAAGTTTAAATACTGGTCCGAGTAAAAACTAAAGTACCTCGCATTGTTCTGCGGCATTTCGCATTTCTCACACCAGATTGTTTAGATTTTCATACTGAGAATACATCAAACTGTGTACAACACAAATTTAAAGTAAAAAGTAGTACATAGTGAAACTCTACTTTAAAGCAACGTTTCTTTTGTGCTATAATAATCTAACCATCGTCATAGAACTCCAAAACAAAAGCAAAGAAAACCTCTTCACTTTCAGTATTCCCCACATGGAATTTTCCTTAGATTTGAAAACAAATGTTTCAACTAGAAAGAAATGAATAAGTGAACTGCAAAGAAATACATCAGCTTACTTATGAAGATTTCGTCCATTTTAAAAGTTTAGCCAATCAGATCAACGGTTTAACAATATCGCAATTAGCACCTTTCTTCGTTCCACTGCCGTTGACCTCCCTAGTTCTTACTCGGATCGTTACTTAAAATGTGTCAGAAGGCACCCCGTTTAATTAGTTTCGGTGTTGATCTTAATTGACCTTTGGCTATGAGACAAACTCGGCTAACAGCTATGTTCTACATTTTTCCACAGCTGTTTCCTCGTAGATCGTATCAGAAAAACTTAGTCGTTGTCATCCAGTTGCACGAAATAGATTTTGATAACAACGCCGAAGATACGTTTGGGGGACAAGTAAGTACGATTGATAAAAATTTTGTGTTCAGGTCGACTGGCATTGTGTTGGCGAAATAAGTGATTTTATGAGCCTGTCGAAAAGGACATCCTGGATGTAAGGGTCCCTTATTATATCCAGTGGGGATGTACTTTTGGGGGTTTGATCCTTTTGTGAGTGTGCTGTAGATGTACCTTCTTGGGTATGGTCCCTTATTGAGTGTTTTGTTTATTTACTTGATGACAAACCGGGTTTCACGAGCATTTTTAGAGTGTACTTTCCACGAGTTGGCTGGTTCTGTTAACGAGTTTTCTTAGGATGTACCTCTCCGTAGACCGGGTCTTTTAACGAGTACTTTTAGGATGTATCCTTGCATAGACCAGGTTTTTTAACGAGTATCGATTTTAGCATGTACCTCTCCACAGACCGGGTTTTTTAACGAGTATCAATTTTAGCATGTACCATGGGTCTTTTAACAAATACTTTTAGAATAAATCCTTGTATAGACTGCTCTTTTAACGAGTATTTTTAGCATGTACCTCTCTGCAGAATGTGTCTGTTAACGGACTTGGTCCTTTAACAAATGTTTTATGGTTGTACCTTTCCAGGGAGAGGGCCTTTTAATGTGTTTCTTAATGGGTAATTATGGAGTTCACCCTGTTGGAGATGTGTTTATGTATAACAACGAGGTGCAACTTTTTTACATATTGTTAACTTTAAATCATTGTAACTCGAGTCACGCGCAAGTTTGACTCCCGATTACGTTTTGTCCCTCTGCCCTTTGAGGCCCAAGAGATCACGAGGCAACCCGGTTGCTTCAGTTCATTTGCCAGCTAACTTTATTTATCGTCGTTACGCTGGGAGTGGTTGGCCATTCTCCCAAGCCAGTGGCTTCTGTCTAATCGCTCGACGGCACAGATCTCGGCGTGAAAGTCGATTTTGTGGAGGGAGGAAAACCGGAGAACCCGGAAAAAACCCTCGAAGTCAGAAGAAGATCGACAAATCTTAGCCCACATGCAAACCCAGAATTCGATCCCGGGTCCACAGTGGCAGTGTCCACAGTCCACATCCTTACTTCCCGCGGCCATCCTGACTCCCTGCGGCCATCCTGACTCCTTGCGGCCATCCTGAATCCCCGCAACCATCCTGACTCCCTGCGGCCATCCTGACTCCCCAGCCTCTGTTAATCTTATTAGGTACTGGCTTTTGAAAGCATTTAAATTGTTGTTAGGCAAATATCTTCCTCGAAGTCTTAGTAAAGGTGTTTTGTCGGTAACAGTTCTAAGCGTTTCTTTATGTTTTCTATCCTTTCATTTCAACACCAAGGCATGGACAGCAGTGCAGATTTTTTATGCGGGTTATGTGCTGAATGGGTCGTACCAGTTACCTTTGTACCACGGCAAAGTAACTAAGGTATGTTGCTTCCGCTGCCGAAATACACCATCGACCATTTCCAATTTTAGCTCCCTGCCTTTTCATTGAAAACAAAAAACAAGAACTTAATTGAGCAAAACAACTTGGGAATGGATAACTGAAGTATTAATTCTTTTGCACCAGCATTATGCGATATTCACATTGCTTTTTGTATCACGAAATTACTTAAAACACGGCGTTAAAACAAAACGTTAAAAACCTAACTACCGTAAATGCTCTAATCCCCCCCCCTCCCCCCGGAATTTATTAATCTTAGACCTACAAGACGGGGGCATATTAGGGGGAGGGGAGGAAGACTTATTTTAAAATTGTTGATATCTAAAGACAGAAACACAGCATGAAGTCTGAAACATAGAACAGCAGCCAGGAACTCTGTGTTCCTCTAGTTTTTTTTGATAATTTAAATTACAGCAAGCGCTAGTTAAGAACTGAAACAAATACAAAGGTAGAATCAAAACTTGACTGGAAAAAAGAAAAAGAAACTGAAATACACAAAGTTCGAGGTTGGGAATATTGATAATATAAATAAAACTCATTTTTGACACAAATCTCCTTATGTTTTATCTCCTTCGCCTTTATATTGGTATGGGGGGAATGGTCGGGGCTTACAAGAGAAGAGGGGGCTTCTTTAAAACTTGAAGCTCTAGACGGGGGGCTTATTAGAGAAGGGGGGGGGCCTTGTTTAAAATTTGAAGCTCTAGACGGGGGGCTTATTAAAGAAGGGGGAGTTTATTTAAAACTTGAAGCTCTAGACGGGGGGCTTATCAGAGAGGAGGGTTTATTTAAAACTTGAAGCTCTAGATGGGGGGATTATTAGAGAGGAGGGCTTATTTAAAACTTAAAGCTCTAGATGGGGGGCTTATTAGAGAGGAGGGCTTATTTAAAATTTGAAGCTCTAGACGGGGGATTATTAGGGAGGAGGTGCTTATTTAAAATTTGAAGCTCTAAACGGGGGGATTATTAGAGAGGAGGGCTTATTTAAAATTTGAAGCTCTAGACGGGGGGATTATTAGAGAGGAGGGCTTATTTAAAATGTGAAACTTTAGACGGGGGGATTATTAGAGGGAGGGAGGGCTTCTTTAAAACTTGAAACTCTTGACGGGGACTTGTTAGAGAAGGGGGCTTATTTAAAACTTGAGGTTCTAGACGGGGGGCATATCAGAGAAGGGTGGCTTATTTAAAACTTGAAGCTCTAGACTGGGGGCTTATTAGAGAGAGAGGCCTATTAGATAGGGGGAGTTTTTTAGAGGGGGCTTTTATTAGAGGGGGCTTTTATTAGAGAGGGGCGTATTACTAAATGAATACATTTTGTACTTTGTTCAGGCAGTGTTAGAAGCAATGCAGTACGATACATGCCAAGATGTTCTCGCAGGCTTGCGGCGGAGGAAGGCGGTAAGATGCCTGATAAGCAATTCAGTGTTGAAAAGTTTAAGGAAAGTATTTGACTCCAGCCAGTTTACTCTCAATCTACCTGCAGGTGAAAATAGTGGATGGTAGCTCAGTTTTTGTGCGACTTTCAGACGCTAGGAGAGCCGAAGAGTTTCCTAGGCCAAAGGTGGGCAGTAGAAAATTTATTTTTTGTGTGCTTTTGTGGTCTGAGGTGTGTTTGTACATGGAGTTTCAAATCCTTTTCAGTTCTTATCTTCTTTTATGAAGTTGGCAAAAAGCTCATATAATTGACTTGAATTATAACTTAATCGGCGGCGCAGTGGCCGAACGGTTAACGCGTTCGACTCGTAATTAATCCTAGGATCGCGCGTTCGAGTCCCGGTCAGACACTATGTTGTGTCCTTGAGCGAGACACGTTACCTGACTTTGTTCCTGTCGACTCAGCTGTGTAAATGAGTACCAGCTTCTGCTGGGGGCTAACTTGCGATAGATTAGTGTCCTGTCCAGGGGGAGTCAAAGATTCTCATCCACTTAACACTACAGAAACCGGAGATAAGCGCCGCGGCCTAATTGGTCATTTGGCTCAACAGAAGAATTTATAACTCAACTGAAAATATTTTGCAATTGTGTAACTATATTTTATTAATCTAAGGAAAGAATGTAAAAGAGAAAATTTATATATGCGTTGTTGACATCTGTAAGACGAAAGGTTTATATTAAGCACGTTCAAGACAGTTGACCGACACTGGAAATGGCTAAGACTAGATTCTTTGTCCAACATAAGAGCTGGAAGAGTTTGTATTAATTCGAAGCATCTCATAGTCATCTTGCTATAAGCTGATCGCCGTTTCGTAAAGCTGAAATGCGTTACATCACTGCTATAAGAATTACTTATAGCTTAACTGCTTTCGCCCCAGTTGTATTAATACATTCTCCCAACTAGAGCCCATGCTTTTCATTCAATAAGTTTGGGAGAATTGAACTTCTCATCTTCAGTAGTTTGCTTTGTTTGATCAATTCGCATTTTCTCATTACCAAATGACTCACTTTTCAAATGTTATGTAAGGAGACGCATGTTGATAAATGACAGGAACTGGTAGCACAAAATTCATGTTGTTAAAACTTTAAATATCAGTTCTAAAATGTGAAACGAGTCACCATAAAAGGTGAAGCCGACCCCGCTGACCGCGAGGTGCGACTGCAGTGGTTCACCTTTGCACCGCACTCTGAAATGGTCAGCGGTTGCTTTCATTGTAACATGAATCGTGTGTTTTATGTCGGTCGTTACTTCACACGGTCTTTCAAACAAAACATCAAAACCATAATCCCGATTGGCTCCAGGGATTCTGCTGTTGAGATGTGCCTTGAACTTCCCATAACAACTCCTTAAGACTGTGTTAGCCCTGCCAATCAACTGAATCTCGGCCTCGAACAATCGGGTATCTTTCGAGCCCCCGTACAGACGAACTCCAAACATGAGAATTGGTACATTGACTTCAAACTCTAATACATCCATGTGAGCCCGCCGCTTATTGTGATCAGCGTCCTTGTGCATGATACAGCGAAGGAGAGGTGTCTTTAGGGCCTTAGTTAAGGTGCCAATTCGTGGAATCTGAGAGAAAGGCATTGGGCTTGTCCTAGGTACGTTATTATATGTCATAAACACCGAAACCACTTCGCTGTCTAGTAGAATTCCTGACGTCACCACCACCTCGGCAAAGACTTCTGAAGTCATTGTTGCGGTGGGGAAGCGCAAGTAAAACACAGCATCACCAAGAGCATTCCTCATTTCGAGTCCTGTCGGCTCCACATTGCTTTCAATGCATCGAGCTTCTGCCCACCGTTTTACTGCAAGGAATAGCTCAATCTCTTTGATTTCCAGTGTTTCCCGGTTAAGCAAAGCTATAAGTGTTTTGCGGTTTATATACAGCAATCCATCAGACTGGACACAATCAAATGTGCTGTTATCAATGTACTGCCAACAGCGACCCTCCAGGCCTTTTTCTTTATATCTTTGGGCTTGTAGCAGAATTTCGAAGACATTGTTGGGATTTAGTATCCTTTCTAGATAATCAATGCATTCCATTACAAGGCACGGCACGTTATACGTCTTTGCAAGACTCAATACTTCATAAACTACGTCGGATGTTAGACTGAGTTCGTCGCAGTACAAATACTGAAGAAACGCCAAGAAACTGATAGCCTCACAGTTTGGCAACGTAATGGTTTTTCTAGTATTCTGTGCAGCCGGTCCATAGAACATACTAAAGAACACGGTGCTGCTAATTGCTAGAACATACTTATGCGCCGGAATCCGCCTTTGGGTGTATTCTGTCTCCGATTCTTTCATTACGAATGTCACGTCGCTCATCAGAGGATTGTTAAACATGAAGGCGTTTCGTTTTCTGATTGTTGATAGTTTTGTTTGCCACTCGTCGTGTGTTTCATAAGACACTAACTGTATTTCAGTATTTGATGCCATTGCAGTCTCAGTGTGTCTGATAAACGAACTCAAGTTAATCTTTATCAGACTTGTTAGAGTTTTTAGGCGCTGTTTCAAACTTAAATTTGCCAGGCCCTTTCAAAGTTCAACTTTTTCTTCAATTACACGCTTAATTAGATGAGTTATTTAGTTGTGGTTTCTGTGAGGTGACCTCAAAAGTTTGATCTTTAACCAGATACCGAGGTGGACACTGGCAGTGACTTTGGCAGTTTGCTGCGAGTTTTTCAGGATCAAACGTTGTCTTCGAATTGCTGTAAAAGTGGCAACAATGCGATGTTGTTTAAAAAAAATACTTATTGGATTGATATACTTCTTTTCATTGCTGTTTTTCCCCTTGTTTCGTCTTCTTGTTCACAATAACTTTGCAACTACCGTTTATAAATTGTTTTTGCATATTTTTGTACGCTTGATAACACTAGAAGCTTTAAACATCCATTAGGGAATTTACAAGAAGGTCTGAAAATAAAGGTCGTGCGTCAGTTTTTAATTAGTCATAAAGTTGTCTCTTACACCGTTTCTGTTTGTTCTCCTGTTGACTAAATATTTTTCGTTTTTCGGTCAGTGTTCGCATATGAAAAAATATTGTTTTTATCTGACCTAAAAAGTTGTTAAAAAGATGTTAAAAAAGATGTTACAAAGATGTTAAAATATGATGGTAAAACGTTTGGCTACCAACTGCTGCATGCCTTCCTCTCAATTAAGTTTCTCACTTTTGTCCAGTTTTAATTCTAACTATTCAATCAGTGTTTATAAACGACTTTCGTATATTTTGTATCAGTAGCTTTCATGCCTCCAAACTTATTGATCGCGTCAACTGCCGGAAATAAAAAAAGTTTTAATTTCTCGGTGTTACACAGTGAAGATAAATTTTGTGACGTCATTTCGTGGTCACCGACTAAGCCAGATGGCTCGCTGCTCACAAAACTCAAAACAAAAAAGTCGGCGTTTTACTGAAATACTCAGCATGAAGTACGTTTATTTTTTTCTTTTTCATGGAAATGTCAAGTTGAAGCACCAAAACAGATGCAGTTCCTCAGACAATTTAAATGCACCCAAATTCCTAGTTTGAATTCGATCTGTTTATTATTGTTAGTGTGTTCATAACGTCTTGGAATATGCGTCCTTCTCCCATCAAACCCATTAGTTAACTTGCTTTGTTGTAACGACATTTTTGACATAAGGAGGCAGTGGGACTTGAGGTCCCCTTCGAGGTCTGCCATCCGGGGCCTACGGTTTAACGGCCTTATCCGAGATGACGCGAAGGTTTAACCGTTTGCAGATATCAGAGCAAAGGCAGCACCTTCTCCTCAACTATTTTAAGACCCTGAGTGAAGGTCCCGCACCGGGAATCGAACCCGAGCCTCCCGCACGACAGACTGGCGCCTTACCAACTGGGCTAACCAAGCAATCATCGACACCTCGGGTTTCATCTTTAAGGTAGAACTGGAAGCCTCCCAGCAAACATCCGGACTTGCCGCGGACAAGCTTAAAACCAAAGTCATGTAATTTACACAGCCTGCTTCCAGCCTTTGATACGAACCTTATTGTGAACATTTAAAAAGGTCTCTGTTATTGTATCAATATGAAATTAATGATTTATATATTTATATATTTATATTAGAATTTAAAAATTTTATTAGTACTGGCCATTTGTTGTTCTTACACGTAACTTACCAGTTACCAATGTAATTCAATGTACCGTGCAGCGGTGTAATAACTGGCGGTACTTGCGAGAATTAGTGTAAGACTGTTTTCGGATTTTTTTTATTTGACTTTTCACAGGATACGTGTTTGTGCGGGTTTTGTTGCTGTTTGTTTCCTGATCTCGTGAAACTTCTCTAAATACACACAGACTATTTTGGGGGATGGTCTATTTGAAACAGACTTATCCCGCTGTTTACGTGTCAGTCTCTGAATTGGGTAAATACAATACACGGAGAGGTGTAATATTATGCACAAAGGTCCATTATTCCTGACCTTTTTATTTGTTGGTAACAGATGACATTTTACTTTTATAATTTCCCGAAGGATAAAAAAATACAAAAAGTAAAGAGTTTTAAGATATCCTGTCTAAGGTAAAAATAAAAGACGGTTAATATGCGATGCTGGTCCATTTCCACAGTCTTTGAAGTGTTTTTCAATTTCCTGAAAGACGAAGCAAATAAAGCAATGTTTTTGTCAAAGTAACCACCTTCCTGCATCATTCTGCTTGCCATCTTTGTTTACCCAATTCAGACCTTGTCACTGACCTGTGTAATAGTTTTATTGTTCTTAAAGTCCCTATCAAGCTTATTTTTTTAAATCCCAGATGAAAAGTAAAACCCTTTAATAATAGTAATTTTCGAAACTAAAACCTTTTCTCGCCGTTCCTGTTGCATTTTTTAGATACGAAGCGTGCAATGATGACGTAGCACGAGGCATGAAACAGAGACAATCTTTTTTATGTTAAAAAATTCAATTCTGGCCACAATAGTCACATTGTTATAACGTCAATCAATGAATTATTCCCTTGAAATTGTTTGAAATAAAAATTTATAACATTTTTTAACAAGAACGAAATTTTTTAAACAAAAACTACATAACTCACTGCTGCTACGTCACAGGTTACCAGTCCCCGGCCTGCTCGGTCAAAATTTACATTCCAATCTTTTTTTGATTAAAAAGCGTACTTAGGCGTTGAATTCTTTTTGGTTCGATTTTTGAGTTCACAGATGACAACAGTTTTAATCTGGAACTTAAAAAAAGAAACTTGATAGGGACTTTAATGAATAATAAAAGAAAAATAAACTTAAGCGTACAAAACCTTTTTAATTTCTCTTTGAGTTAAGTCACGCACTAGGAAAACAACGTTGAGTGAATTACTTTGCTTATTATTTCGATTAACATTCTTTTTTAGGAAAATATCAACCTGGAATATTTACCGAGAGATAAACATGAAAAATATCAAAGTGTTAACCCTTCTAAGATGATATCCTCGTTAATACCTGACGATATGGGAGAGGACGAGTTTAGACAAACTTTGCTTAATAAGTTCAAACTGGTGAGTTGTAAAACTTTAAATTTTTTTTTAATAAGGAGAGTTGACTCAGGTTAAAAATGTTTGTCTTTGAGACGTTTCGATCACTTCAGTGAGCTTCTCAGAAAAACTGAGTAATCAAGACTTAGCAAGCTAGTTGTAATTTCGTTTCCATATTGTGTGATGATTGCCCCTTATTCCAAGATATAACTTAGGCCCTATTTATATGGGGAAAGATGTCCCGGGACGAAGGGATACCCCACGTAGCCGAGTTACTCGATGCGAGACAACTTTTCCTACAGTTCTCTACAAAAGGAAGTTAACCCTTTACATGGTGTCCCGCTTAGAAGGGTTGTCTCGGGTACAAGGGACAAATGGGCTAGCTGAGGCGAAATACCTCTTCCTTCGGGACATATCTCTCCATATAAACAGTTTGACCCTTATTCCCTGGTCAACCCGAGCCCGGAAGCCATTTTAATGTAGTGTTTATGTATTGTAAATTATTTCCACGGTCGACTCATCCCGGCCACGTATTTTTATGTAAACGCAGGGCAAAATTGTCCCGGGTTCAGAACCTTACCATATAAATGCAGATCCGAAGTTGTTCCGGGTGGAAGGACCGACCCTTTAGACCAGGATCAAATAAACAGGGCCATATTTCAATTTAATCTTGTTTCCTTGTCCATCTAAGATTTTTTGTCCAAACTTTTTAATACTTGGTAAAAGGTTTAATTTAACTAACCGTGTCGCCGTTTGCTCCCTTATTTGTGGTGCTACCCGAGAGTTTTACTCGTACAGGTAATTATAAATTATATCGAACGAGTGCGCCATTTCTGTTTAGTGGTAAGACACGCGTGAATTTTTTAGTTCACAAAATAAAGTGCTTGGAGAAAAAACGAGCCTCAGGCGAGTTTTCTCGCACTTCTGGCAGTTCTTGAATAAACTAAAAAATTCACAACTGTTTCTATCACTGAACTGAAAGCAAGCAAGCGAGTGTTGTATTTTTTGTATATAAATTAAGCAACACAAACAGCCGATAAACCCCCGCGATGACGTACGCGGATACATTCTTTTTATACTTAGATTGCATCACCACAGCCAATCAGAACGTGCGTAGTTACTGCTTTATTTTAAAAGACATTATAAATGTCTACCATCATTAACCGTACGCCCAATCTCTATCTGGCTCCTCGTTACCCTGTTTTGGTCTTTTTGCAGCTTACCAAGAAGTTCTTTGAGAAGAATTGAACTGGCATGGCCTAGCAAGTAGATGGTACGAAAAGACTGTGCGTCGTCGCCGAATTGTACGACTTGCTATCATCTCTTCAACTGAATAATTTTGATTCCAACGAGTTTGTATTGCACTTAGCCTAAAAGCAAAACCTGTCAATGAGGAATGCGATAAATTGTGATGGAAAGGACCAACAGGGAGAGAGACTTACTGAACTTGTACAGACCGCCATCTAGCCCGCCCTTGTGAAGGCCTTATGGTGGGGGAGAGTCAGTGGGGGCTCGCAAGTGTGGAGGTCGAGAGGGGCCACCTTTCCTACTTCCGTAGATCAACGTTGGTTCAGAGCTTTTCGCCGAGAATGTTTTGTATAAGTTCTGAGCCACTTTAACTTGCCTAAAATTAATGGTGGAAGGCTGAATACCTAAAGAACTAAAGTTAAAACAAACATTTTTGAAGAACAAATTACTGTGCCCCGTATGAGCTTGCAAGCGGTACTCGCCTGGACTCTCTCACCAGGAAAATGATAACTTTTTCGTATTAACCGAGTTTACAATAATCTGTAAGGGTGATACATACCGTTAATTATGTTTCTGAGTTTTTTCCCTTATTGTTTAAATGCTAGCATGAGGGTGCAGGAGTAAGAGTAGCTTGTAGAGCAGGCACAAAACAGAATGAGGAGAAAGTTAAGTAGCAGATCCGTCGCTGAGCAGACCGACGGATTTAGGGGGTATGTAAAGGGAGCTTTCCGAAGAGAACAAAGAATTTTAGCCATTTTCTGAAAAGAACAAAAGATGCCCTGATACACAGCACGCTCAAGAAACAATAGATAGTTTTGGTATGGTTTTTAGCCTTTAGCGGCCTCACGGTACTATATTAACCTCGATTTGACCACAAATCATAGTGCGAAATCAATCAGCAGTGTAATGATGAGTTAGGATAAGCGGTCCTTTGGCCGCGTGAAGTTACCTTCTTTAAATAGTAGTTTGCGTAAATAGTGCTTAACAGCTTTCAAATTAAAACTGCCTACCAGTTGATGTACTGAACACGTGGTCGAGTCTGGAACCAAATAACTAGTGTTGGTGGACACTATGGAATAATATGGATGTCGTTACCGAAAGTCGTTGGTAGAATGTAAATACTTGAGCAGGTTTTCCGATATATTTATTGACCAATATTTATTTTGATGCAGGTATTTAATATACCTGTTCAAATAGACTCCAAGCTAGAGGAGATGAATGTTGATGTGTTTACTGAAAGGCGAAGTACCGACCAACAGGTGAGGGAGGGACTTCCATTTTAGTATTTATAGCCTGTTAGATAAAACAGGTTGCATTATCTTGAAAACTAAAATATCTCTACTCTTGTTTCTTCTTCGCGTGCGCTTTTAGACTCTCGAGCTTATTTTAACGGTAATGTTGCGAACCCAGACAGATTTTAGAAACCTTTGACAAGCTGAACAGCTGCGTCGGCGACAACAAGTAGTTAGATATCTTGTTGTTAAAACGAAAAGTCTAGATCTCAAGCGTCATTTGGTGAGTTCGAGAGGAGACTGGGCGAAAAAATAACAGGTTATGGGGGAGGGGAGAGGCAAAATACAACCTGCCCTAAAATTCCCATCCGCCAGCAGCAGACTCTCGAAATCGGGAAACTCCGAGCATACTCGATAATCGCAAAATGGCTTCCACTTCAATGTTTCAGTTTTCCAAGAAAGCCGGAAGAAATAACAGGACACACAAACATTGTTTAAGGTTACTTCGAACAGCATGCAATTTCAACTAGAGCAGTGAACAACGGACCGTATTCTGAGCTGTTAGAACCATTTTGAGAACAAGCTGACGAAAGCTGTCCACTGATTTGATGAGTGTGTGTGGTTTAAACATCTGTAATTAAAATCTAGAATTAATTTCACTTTTTCTTATTGTTCGCTGAGCTTTGATCCTCGACTGAACAATACAGAATGGTTAAGAAATGCTTCGCAGTTTAGGGAAGAAGTCAAAACAATGGTATTTTTAAGGAACCCAGTTTTGTCGGGGGAGGTGGTGGGTGGCGTCACAAAGCCCCCTACGCCACCCCCCTCCACTTTTTCAGAGCTCAATTTCTCAAAACCTGATTTAGGGGTGTTGGTTTTTATTGCACTATGGACTCCTCTCAACAAGAAAGGCGTTGGTGCAAGCACCCCC
>JAOBRD020815572.1:0-18443 GCA_027575215.2 Hydrozoanthus sils
TTTGGGAGGAAGGGAGTTGCCCCTCCCACTCCCCATTTTGATTCCCGGATCCGCCCTTGTAAGTACAAGTATTGGTAGAAACTACCTAGTATACTATCACGAATGCCTCAATCAGACTGGCTAACCTACTCATTATCAATTGAGCGACAGACAGTGAATAGCAAAACTGCGGGTGTTTTTAAGTAGTTAGTACCCAATGGACGATAGCTTTAAACACTCGGTTTCATCGTGTTGCAGAGGATTCTTCCTGATAAACTAGTTATTGACATAAATCCGAAAAAAAAGCTAAAAAAAGCAACAAAATATGCATGGAATTAAAATTTTGAATGGTAATCAGATCGAGCGTGGAGGGTCATATGCCCCTGTTTTGTAATTTTGTTAATATGTTCTTTTGAACAATAGGTTTTTATTCGCGCATAACACGCCAAAGCAATTTACTTCACTTGCCTCGCTACAAAGAGATCCTTTTATTACTATGGATGTGTTGTTTTTAATAATTTTTATTCGTGCTAGTTTTTATTATTATTTTTTTAAAGTTAGCTATATATATTGTATTTTGTATAGTTTTATTCTATATCTGATTATATATATTTGTACATATATATGTATATATACTATGTACTGTTATATATATAATATATGTATTATGATAAGTTTCATGATATTTTTAAATAAAAGTTTCTTCTGATATTCTCTTACTTTATGCTTTTGGCATATTAGGAAAATAAGTTCGTAAATATCGGTTTAACTCGAAGGTAGTGTATAAGTTTGCTTCTACTAAAACCAATCCATTTCACGGCACTTAAAAGGTAACCAAGTTTCTACATGAAACCGAGGCGAAGGTTGTTTTGGTACTTTAAGAGAAATTGAAATGATTATCATAAGAGAGAAACTTATTAGCATGTCTATTATTTCGACTTCTCTAAACTGTGCCAGGACAACCTTCACCTCGGTCTCATGTAGAAGCTTGGTTACTCTTCAAGAGCCGTAAAATGATTATTAGACTACTCGCCGTGGTTTACTATGAATCGATCAGTCGCTTCGCGCCTCGTTGACTTTTGACTCATAGAAAACTTCACCTTGTAGTCTCGTTGTCAAGGGTCATCCAGTATTGCAGCTTGATGCTAAAAATGATTCTATCCCTGTCCTCTTAATTTTTAGGCATTTGAGCCTGCTCCAGAAGAAAACCATTTTGTAAACAGCTCAAGCTTCAACAAGCGCAAACACGATCGAAAAGGACGAGTGCGACGTATTCCGAGCATGTCGGAAACCCTAACCCCGAGCCCGACAGGCCCTCCGACGCCACCCGCTTTATTACATCAAGAAGATCAGCAACCATACAGAGTGACGCCGGACTTTCAGAACAGCGGTGATCTGCCTGTAAATGGGCTCCAGTGTGATGGAACATCCTCCCCAGAATCCCAACCGGAACGATCTCATTCGATGAGCCCAGTTTACCGCAGGCCCACCATCTTTAGCACTCAAGGTACTTCTACAGGTAACCTGGATAATGAGCATCGGACTTTAACCTCTCCTGTGTACCAAGTGCCGCAGCAGTTGTCACAACCGCCACCTCTATTAAATGGTCCTATTCCCCAAAGGATAAACCAGTCCTGGAACGTGCGTAGCGTCGCAGTTGGAAACCGTCCCAGGGAGGGAGGGGCGTCATTGCCTCTATTGCTGCCGCGCGCCGTTGCCGGTATCAATAAGATTCCAATGCGTCCCATTGATGTACCAATAAAAGAACTGAAAGAAAGAGGTGAGCAAAAGTTTAAGTGAAATAGTTTGTTTGTTTACCATACTTTTATCAATGCAGTCGTAAAGCAACGTAAACAGTTTGAAGTAAAAACTATTGGATGCATCGGTGAAATCTGACTCTCGAGAGAGTAAGCACCACGTATTTTTTTTTCTCCGCGAACGGGGAGGTCACGTGACATACTACTTTTTTGCGCGCTTGCCATGCGCCGTTCCTGGTTTTTACGTTTCCGACGTTGTCGTTACGCGTGAAAATCCCTTGCTTTACATAAAAACCGGGAACGGCGCACGAAAAGGGCGCGAAAAAAATATGTCACGTGACCTCCCTGCTGTTCGTGGGAAAAAATAACTAGATGCTTTAAAACCTTTCTTCTGACTAAAGGTCCGAAACGTTCGTTTTTAAAACTTCCCACGTCAAAACTTAATTTTTCGATTTTTAGTTGGTTTAGGTATGCACACGTCAGTCGTAACGTGGTTTTCAAGTTAGAGAAAAAAACCCAGTATTTTCAAAATGGTAAAAGGTAAAACGCAACAAAGAAACCTATTTCAAAGTTTGTTAGACTTGATACACGTATCCAGAAAATCTTACAATAAACCTGAGTTTGTATCATAATTCAGTCCCAATCCAGCTTGTCGATTCCTGCATATATAAGAACCTTAAATTTAAGAATTAATTAGGCTAAGATTCCCATTTTTAACCTCCTTTTTCATCAAAACCATTTTAGCCAAAAATTTTCCATACGTACTTATTTTACAAGAATGAAGGTATAAAAGAAAAAAAACTTCAAGGAGATTCAAAGAATGAACTAGAATTGTTTTACTTACAAGAATGAATTAAAAATGCTATTACTTCTTGTTTATCACAAAATGTAGCAAAGTATATAATAGACAATTGTTCAGTATGAAAGACATGCATGCTAGTACTTTTTAAAAACAAAATTTACTGCATGGTCTAAAATGTGTTCTGGAATTTATTTAATGCAGAAAAGTTATCCAGATCACATATGCTCTATAGTAGTAATCGTTACTGATCAATAATGCCTTTTTCGATTTTAAGAATCTTTTGAACAACCCAAGTTACTTGCCTAAATTTCTATTAAACTTTCAATAAGAAGCTATTTATGCTTTCAATAAGAAGCTATTTATGCTAATTTGGAAAATCTAGGTTCTTATATGCGGGTTTTTTACTGCATACAAAAAGAGTGTGTTGTTTATAATGTTAAACTGTATCAGTTTTGCATTTACTGAATTTAGCTTGTTATAGTCAGTAGCCGATACTGTGACCGAAAGGAACTGTGAACAAAATAATACGTTGATAAAATTAACGAACGTAAATTGGTAGTAATTGTAACTAAAGGCATACAACTTATGCATTGGAAGTCTTGACGCATTAAATGATTCTTTGCGCCCTAACTCCAACTGGTCACGTTATCGACTTTTAATTATTGCAATCCTTATTGAGACAGTTATGTACACACTAGCCGTTTTCACATGAGAGAAAGGTCGAGTTGTCTGACGATTTGTTGGTCTTATTGCGAAAGGGAGACAAAAAATCGTCTTGTGTTGGCCGCCATAACATCATACTACAGGTACAATTGACGTATAAGCAGAAAATTGTCGCCACATGCTAATGCCATTCCCCTTTCTTGATACATAGACAAATTCTTCGACTGTTTTGTTCGACAGGTGTTTTTTTAAGGCGGCTTTTGGTCTGTTCGTCTAGACGAACAAATTCGACCACGAAAATACGTCTGAAGGGACGAACACAGACCGACAAATTCAGACGGAATGTTTGTCCAGAATCGTGTTTGTCTCGTTTTCACACTCAGACAGTTTTTTCAACTGAGACGATTTGCTTGTCTTGACACTTGTCCGTCCTTTAATGTGAAAACGGCTAATCGTTGTTTATGTTCAACAATGTTACCTGAATGATGTGACGTCAGCCGACGTAATGATATGACGTTAGCTGACGTGATGATGTGAAGTTAGCTCTGAGTGTAGCTCTTCCAAGACTTCAGAACCGCATTTATTCTTTTTTCAAATCGCATGTTTGCATAATCGGCCGTTTTAAGCTTTAATCTCGACATTTGGGTTGCTGTCATAGGCGCCGTTATTGTACGCCCTTTTTAAAGCGCTAGCGCCCCCATCGTTTTCTTGAATGTTGTTTTTAGAAACGTACCCGGGTTTTGATTGGCGCACAGACCTTTTAGTTTCCGTTGTCTTTTTTCTTATTTACGTCAGAGCCGACTCCCCCGATTTTTTTAAGTAACAGTGAAATTTTTAGTGTACAGTTTGGGTAAATGTCGGAACTAACCAATACGATCGCGAAAAGTGGCATGAAGGCTTGAACTGGAAACATTCTGTCAGTGTTTTTTTTATTTGCAGTTGTTGTGTACCCCATTAATGATATAACAGCCTTTTTCTTTGATCTACTAACGTTTTGTAGAACACGAAATCAGTTTCCTTTAGGCATTCTCGTTCGTAATGAATCATTAAATTTCGCATGTTCTGCAGTTCTTACTTTTTACCACAGCACAGCATTAGTTATTCCCTTTATACTCGTGTCACCTTGGGTATGTTATAATCCCACCTTTGTCGCATTTATGTGCATAGGCCCTAAAACATAAAGACATGGTTCCCTATCATGCATTTTGAACAAATTGCGCGCCTGCCTGTGCGACTTCGCTTTTAGTACCCAGTCTCTCCTAACTTTGAATGGCTCGAAGAGACTGGGAACTGAAACGAAGCTGCACTTCCCGCAGCTAAGGTTTTCGGTACTTATAAGGGATATGTTTGTTATCCCTGGGCAGGACGACCCATAAAACAGCGACTAACTGGCCTGACTGAGGAAGAGCTAACACAAGAGATCATCGCTTCATCCGGCCAAAAACTATTCCGCTGTAAGAAATGCGACAAGGAGTTCGCATTTTCCAGTAGATTGAAGCGTCATTTGTTGGTCCATACAGGCGCACGTCCATTTGAGTGTGAAATTTGCTACAGACGCTTTACTCAGGCTGTGGACCTCAAGAGGCACTTGCTACGGCACAGTGGCCAGAAACCACACGTGTGCCAGTTCTGTGGGAAGCAGTATACGCGTGCTGACAGACTTAAGGTTCACCTGACCACGCACACGGACCCCAAGAACAGCAGTAAGCCTTACATTTGTTCCAGGTGTAATGTAGGTTTTGATGAGGCAGAACAACTCCAAACACACACTTGCGATCCGGACGATGATGATTCCTCGCTTAGCGAAACAAAGGAGGCGGAAAGTGTTCTTGCTCCTGAGGGTGAAAGCGTTGAGTTAGCCCTCCCTCTGAGGCAGCAACATCACATGGGGAATAAGGTGGTTACAGGCATGGCTGTACCAGAAGCTGTTGTAATTCCTCGGCTATCGCCTTCAAAGGTCGAGGCGCCATCATCAATGGCGTCTGGAAGTGATCCTACCAAACCATATAAGTGCGATGACTGTAGTGCGTCATTCACCAAGTCAACCTCTTTGAAGTCGCACAGCTTGAAGCATTCAGGTGAGAAGAAATACAAGTGTGAGCACTGTGCTAAGACTTTCTTCAGTTCCAGCAGCTTAAAGATTCACGTGCGGGTTCACACGGGTGATCGACCTTTCAAATGCAAGGAATGCCCTAGGAAGTTCAGTGATCCATCTAACTTCAACAAACACAAGAGGTGGCACGCAAAGCAGAAAGGCTTTGGGGTTCCGACAACGCGTCAGGCTAGACCATCTCACGGAGAGGAGGAACGCAGTATCAAACGACGTAAACCGAACGTTGCCGAGAGTGCCCCGAGCCTCGTACCCGTGTATGGCACTCGGAGCAGTGTTATCAAGAAGGAAGCAGAGCTTATCCGAGAACCAAGCGAGACCTTGTTTGATCCAGTAGCGGGTGCTGGCAATATCGTCTCAGTGTTTGGAAATCGAGTTGATACAACAAACACCGAACCTGAAACTAGCCGGGAACCAAACGAAAACCTTTTCTCAGTAGCAGAAGATAAAGAAGTGGAGGAGGAAGGGACTTCTTCAGGTTTCTCTGCACCGGAAGCTTTGGTGAGTATGACTGCATTTGAACCACCTAGGTTGAATGATGTGGTTCCAGAAAGTAACAACCAAGAGCAGTAGCTAAACATAGACATTGTCTTGGCTAAACTATAACTCCTAACTAAAGATGTTTCTTTCAATTATTACTTGAGCTTTGAAAAAGGTATTTAACTTAACCTTATGTTTTCAACGTATTATATATACTGCATCGTTGATAAAAACTACCTCGTCCTCGTTTAAAATGGAAGTCGAGATAGTGCTGTCATTTTAGAGTTAGTAATCAACGAAGTTAGGACGCAGGTTTTGAATCTTGGCAGTGCAGTTAGACCTTGATTGCCCAACATGTTTAAGAAACGTAGCTTCAAGGTACCTTTGCAAACTTACTACAAAGAGAAGTGAATTGTTTGCGTCATAGAAATACCAATTTAGCGCTTTAATTTGACGTTAAAAGAAAAGGGATGTTTTTTTTTATCATTGTACTGCTATTGTTTGTTTATTTCACTAACCTTTTTTAACACAAATAACAGTTGGCTACAGGGTCGTTTGTTTGTACAAGTTTAATCTCGTTTCAGACAAGACTCGTACTTGAGAAAACCGAAAGAGTAAGTTCTTTTGAAACTTTATTATGTTATATTGAAGCTGAGCTGAAGTCTTTTTTACTTTGAAGCTGCAGTGCTCAATTTTTTTTATTCATACCAAATTGCGTCCAACTCTCATCGAAATGAACCTGAAGTCACTGTTTTCACCTTTTTTGACGTACCCCTGTTAAATGGCATACTTAAATTGTTTTTGTGTTGTGTTTTTGAAAGCTTTGAACTGGGAACGGCATGTCCTCGTAAATAGCAAATTGCTAAAAGTGACCCTCGACTGTACAGTATTTTTAGTCTCACCTGAAACTTTCTTTATGTCTGCGTCCAGAATCAGCAGCTCAGTTTTGATGAATTATCTATGCATAGCATTGAGCGAGGGGGGGACTGGCACTGCAACCGAAACACGTCACATTTCAAAATGGCGGCGCGCCGGAAATTAAAACCTTGGAAATGATCAAAATAATTCCTTGGCGTTAAATTTATGAAGCCAATTTTCAAATTTGAGATGCTGATATGGCCACAGACTTAAAAACGTTGTACAGCCGCAGGTCCTTTTAATAACTGTTTACACGAGACATCAAGAACACAGTCTGTCGAAAACTTCCGCACACTACGTGTTTCCTTTTTCCGCCAAAAGAAACGATGGCATTGTCACAAAGATTAATGAGCTCTGAACTATATTTTGTTACTAAGTTTGCCAAGTTCTTAAATATTTTTCTTTGTTTTTAAATAAGTTTCCTTGAATTTTTTATTCATTGTGAGAGTTTGTGGAAAAGTTTAGTCCTTCAGTTTGTTTTCTTGCTGGGAATTCCCAGGACAAGGACGACGAACACTTGCCTTGTTATAACTTTATTAAAAGCCTGACATAAACCTAAATTCCAAACTCGGCGTTTTCATGGAATACAATCCTGAAATCTTGTGGAAACTATATCAAGAGCTGTTAAGATGTACCCAAAATAACGGTGTTTGTCAGTTTTAAGTTCTTATAGGTGCGTATTAAAGAGAAATAGTTTATTTTCACGTTTTTTGAGCTATGCGATGCGTAAAGCAATCACAAGTGAATTACATACTGGGATTGTCAATTGGAATCGACCTGATCCCTTTTATGTAATTCCAGCAATGGTTGTCACTTATGGGTTGTGAATTTAACCCTTTAAAAGACTAAGAGTATATTTATGCTACTGTATATTATGTGATCTTTGCCTCATAAATTTAAAACATACGTTAAACATAGTCTATGTAATACGGTTTATTACATTTCAATATGTATATACATCCATAATAGCAGCTATAGTGTCTCATATTATGGACAACAAGTCAACACATTTATTTTACATGTAATTATGTCAGGATACTTGAAGACGACAGGAATCAGTATTTAACATTTTTCTTATAATGATATATGGAACTATAAATGTCTAAATATGGACATAGTAAAATAAGAAATGTATCTATTGTAACACAGTTTAGAAAAAGTATATCATTCTTATTTAGAATTTCAAGATTTTAATCTCGTGCTCTGTTTTGATCCTTGAAAGGGAGGAAGTTGCCTATCTAAAACTCGCTCACCCCTCCCTTGGTTTAAGGTTAGAATCAAGGTCGTAGTTGGATTTAGATTTAGGAAAGGGAAAGGTGGATTCATTTTTCTAAAGCAAGGAATGATCGAGACTGCTTTGGCACTATTTTTAAATGTTGTACACCGTATTACCCCCTTTTTTAAATTCTGTTACCGCAACTAACGAAGAATTACCTAAAGATATTGTCACTTAACTTCCGAACTCAAATATAAATGTGCGAATGTCATGTTCAATATTTTTGTGTTTGCTTCCTTTCAACGTGGTGTCGAAAACCTTAAGAGAGTCAGGGCCCATTGTATGCTGGCATTCAATTAATACAGTTTATTTGTAGTTAGGAGACTTTTTACTGAAAACTTGAAAAAGTAGAATATAATCAAATGTTAATGTTTACTTCTCAAATTTGTGGTAAGATGTTAGTTCGATAGTATAACCTTTAAACTGGCCTGTTATTAACAGGTTTGCCTATGACATTTGATTATATTTTAGTAACAGAGGATAAGTCGGTATAGGCAAGTTTTTGTTTACATTTTTTGCCTCATTAGCATTCGCTCTCTTTCTAATTCAGCTACAAAATCAAAGCTTCTGAATAATCTAATATTTCTGCAAAAAAACTTGAACTTAAAAATATGAGGTTTATATGCTGAGTAATCTTTCCATGATGTGGTTTTAGAAATTGGAAAATTTGCAAACAATTAATGGCTCGCCATCGTTTTTGCCTCCAGCTGTTTTGCATTTTTTGAGCAGTGATGTTTTCTTTGGTGCTACACTTATGAAACCGATTGTTCGGTAACTCAGTTTCCTTTTATAAGCATTCTCAAGTTTTAATGTCAGTTGTTGTTTATCTTTGTTCTTTCTCCAAATTATGTTGTATGCCAGTGAAGCACAATGTAAACAATGACGCCAGTAGAAACTCGGCTATTATGAACAATATTTTTTGTCCAGGAAACAACAAGCTTTTATTCATTGGTGTATCATATGGTCATTTCCAAGCAAAGTTAATACAATTAACAAACCCTTGAAAATGTTGGAGTTAAATAATCTAGTTAAATCTAAGATGTTCTTTAATGTATCTTGTATTGAGACGTCAGATGGGAAGCTAGAGGTTTTCACGTTGTAAATATTTCTCTTACATCAAATTCTATTATTTATCGTGAGCGAATCACTGAAAACTTCAAGTTTATCAAATCTAAGTCTTTTTTAAGCTTAAGACCTATAACGAAAGGTATTACTGAAGGTCTGTTCTTTACTGCAAACTCCCATCTTTGTCATATCACATGTTTGAAACAAAACCACGTATAAATAGGAAACTCAAAACCGTTTTAACCATTCTGCCGCAGCTAAGTTTATCATTTTAAAATTCTCCCTACATAATCATTTAGAGTAGAACATTGTTGCAACGAGGAAATGGAAGTTGGGTAAAAAAGCGAGCCATTAAGTAATGGTCCGTGTAAGAAATAGACAACAGCCAATCGTTCTGCGGTATCTCGTTTTTCCCACACCAGAAGTTTACATTTTAATACTGTGAATACATCAACCTGTGTAAAACATAGTGTTAAAGTAAAAAGCACAGAAGCACTGTTTCTTTTATGCTAAAATAATTTAGCCAATCATAGAACTCTAAGAGAAAAGCAAAGAAAACCTTTTAACTTTCAGTGTTTCCAACATCGAATTTTTCTTAAACCTGAAAACAGAAATGTTTAAAGTAGAAAGAAAGGCTTGAATGAGGGAACTGGAAAGAAGTACATTAGATTACTTACGAAGATATGGACCATTTTTTGAGTTTAGCCAATCAGATTAATGGTTTAACAATATAGCAACTAACACCTTTTTGCATTCCACTGTTGTTTACCTGCCTAGTTCTTGCTCGGATCGTTACTTAAAGATTAAAAGGAAATTCTCCTCAACTGGTGATTTTCTAAATATGGATCCTAGCTGGGAAACTGTGTAAACACATTCTTCGCGTTCGGAGGCAAAGGGTTTGAATGCAGTTCTGATACAGCTACACCCCACTGTCATAGTTTTGTCAAACGGTTTGCAGAACACTTTTTAGAGCCTTAAAGTGTCTATCACATGAAATATTTGTTACGTCGGCGGATAATGAAGAATAGTGGTGAAAAAAGAGTTTTCAAAATCTGTTATGGTTCTTGAGATGTTAACATTTAATTCTTTCAACTGATGACGTCAGAATTTTCAATCTGCTGCCAATGCATAACCTTTGGATGAATTTAAACTTGATGATCAGATGTATGTGGTGATGTATCTCGAGGTGTTCTTCAGAATAGTTACAGTTATTAATTATCGTCCAAAGGTTTTAAAAGGATTGGCAACAGATTTCAAGAAATTGAAAATTTGCCTATCCAACAATTGACGTTATTAGTTGAAAACAACAATATTAAAGGCACACCGCGCGCTTCCTGGAGCATGCGCACAGAGCTAGATAACTTTGAAAAAATTAGTTAACAAAATCAAAAATTCCAATATGGCGTCGCGAAATTGTATTGTGCTGCTTTAATTCAATGAATTTATTTGCACATTCATAAATGGAGTGCAACGAAGTGGGAAGTCAGAATCGTGAGAATCGTCTTCCACTGCTCTGTTTTCCAGCATAGATACCGTTTCTTCCATAATGGAATCAGCGTTTGAACGAAAATTGCTCAGCGGTTTTTATTTCACCTAGTACGCGTACAGTGTGCCATTAGTATTTGAGAGCCATAACAGATTTTGACAGGATTTTTTCACGGCTGTTCCTCATTTAGAAAGGCCAATCCACTAACATAAAGTGTTTCGTGCCATAGCACTTTAAGTTGTAGCTTTAAAAAGAACGCCTTGTCCTATCGTTTCGTTAGTTGCAAACAAAATGAAACTGAAGCTATTTTTATAATTTCAGTTCAAAATCCAGATATCTTTGCGTCAGTTTTTTCATGTTGTAGTTTATTTTTGTTTTGCATAACAAACCAGTTATGTCTAATGTAAATACTCTCCAGAAAAATATTTACTTACAGAGATATACATTTACATTGATACTAAACAACATGTATTACATTCTTTACCCAGTTCAAATTGTGTTAAAACAATTTTTTGCTTTTTTACACGGTTAAGTAAAATGCTTTGTGCCTCGTTGAATGAATGAAGAACTTTTTGAATAAGTAAAAGCGCCATGATAACTAGTAATTATTTGAAATATCATTTTAACTCGTTTCATTAAATGGGGATTTATTTTCGTTAAATAAAAAGCTTTTGGCTCAAATAACTTGAGATAATATAGAGGTTAGATTACATATATCGTAACTTTAGACGGGGCAATTTAGTTTGCCAATCTCATTCAGCAAGTATTGAAATTAGTTTTATGGTTTTGTTCTTCATTCATGACAAAGGGCTCAAAGTGTAACTCGTAAGAATTTATAGACACCAAATATGGTTCTTACCAAATATGGTTAATAAGGATTGAAGCCTGTATAAGAAGTATAATAGTGTGTAAAATAAATACTTTAAAGAACTCACTTATTGATACCAAATATGGTTGTACTTATACTGTCAAGAACTTCAAGTGTTTATAAGTATGATACTTGTGAGCCGCCACTACAAGCAGTCAGTGGGGCTGTTACTACCGTTACAGGTGCCTTTATCGGAGAAAACCGATTGTCTGAACTTTTTTTTTTCTCTTTGTATTTAATTTTTTCACTTTATCCGTGCACAGATATTACAAGAATTTTTATACTAGTAACAAATGAAGAGTCTTATACTACAAAGACACCATGCCTAAAACAAATTATTTTATCCGAAACCAAGTATCCAGTCTGGAACTATATCTTCGAATTTGCCAAGTTTCAAAACAGTACACTCTAATATCTATGATATATAAAAATCAATGTGGCTCGCACATCTAGAAAACTGCCAAAACTGCCTGTAACACAAGAGATTAGTAGGCTAGTAAAGATTACATTAGTAGGTAGATTGTGGCAAGGCATCGCATTAGAGTTGTAAAGTCGTCGAGTTATTTCAATATGAAAAATATCCATATATGAAGTTTAGAAACATGTCTAAGATGTTTAAGGCTGAAAGGGCTAAGCGAGGCAGATACTATATCAAGTTGTGCAAAATAAGTCCAAGTTATGTAAAATTCTGTTTGCCAGCCATATAAAGTTTCTTCTTGTACACAGCGGCAACCTGGTAAATTGCTAGATAACCAGTTATAGACCATAAAACATTGTAACGTTAAATAAAGAACTCGAAAAGTTTAATACGTGTCCTCTGTAGTATCTTATATTCGAAAACCATTCAGAATAATTAACACTTGTTCTATTTTAAGTGAGGTGGATAGTGGCAGAATATCTACTGGCGAAATAGAAATAGAAGCAAGTGTTTTAGTACATACTAGCAAGGCAACTGATCTATGGAAACTTTCTTTCGAGAAAAACAAAAGGTTTTTAAGAAAACAATTATCACTGAGCGTGGCGAAAGTCTCGCGTGAGCAGCCTAACATACAACAACCGTGTTTTGACGGTTTGTTAACTACAAATATCATAAACGGCGTAAACAGAGAATTTCTTTAGGCTGCTTTAAATATCCCGTGTTTTTATGGCAAACGTTTACAGCATCCAGGTCCGAAACGGATGCGAAGCGACTACTTCCATCCGCCATTTTGTTTTGGTGTTATTATGTGCTATTTCGGAGGTAAATATTGTCTCACATCTACTATTTCTAAACCAATCAAATCGTGCATACCAACATGACTTTTCATGCGCACAAATCTCCCTGCACTTGCATAAAACACAAAGTTGTGTCTCCGTATTCCGAAATACCCTGTTCCTCTGATTGCTAAAAGAACATTTCAAAAGTCGCATTCAAAAGTATTCGGCGTTTATAAACACCTGACCAACTGCGCATATGATAGTACTCTACGACTTCAATAGCCAAAGCAAAGCGCACATGCGCAGACGAAATCAACCCGAGCCCCCACTAGCCTAACCTTTTGTGCATTCCGTAGTGATCTGCGGCTGTGCACATCTAGCGAAAGTCGCATGCGCGAAGCTTCGGAAGGAAGAATCCCAGGCACGGTTTGAGATGCGGATGTGGTGTTGTTACTGTAAAAATGCTTTTGCACTATACCTTCGACTTGCGTCTGCGCATATTAAAACCAGATCAACTTGCTCCTGCGCGTACCAAAATACCCTGTGACCGTGCACATGCAAAGTTGACGTGCCTACATGCAAAAGCAACCAGAATCCGTACATACTAAAATCACGTTCGTCTGCTTGTACAAATTCTGCCTTCATCTGTTTGTAACGAATTAATCGACGGCCTGCGCATAACAAAGCTGTTTGTAGTTGTAAAACCCAACCGGGTCGTTGGTTACTCCTGTGTGATAAGTGAGAACATGTCGGAGAACACCAATTTCTAAATAATTTGACAAACACTTATTTAGCCATGTTGATTTGACAGTTTTAACAGGGACCCGCACTCTAAAAGGGCCTGAACAAGACGCTCGTCACCTTCAGTTGTCACTCAACCTCCGAAGAGACATGACATGAAATAAACGGACTATTCCTTTAATTGTACAGAAAGTTTTTGTTGATTTGGGGAAATCATAACGAAACATAATATACTACAAGGGTAAATAGAAATGCTAGCATTAAATACGCGTAGTTTGTGACTACACACGTAGCATGATGCTCTAATGAGCAAAACTTGTATAAGTTGTGACAACTTCGCCGAATAAGGTTCAAAATTTTGACGAAATTTATTATAAAACGAAGAACGAAACGAAACTTGCGTTTAGTTTTACCACTACTGTATAGAGAAACGATTATAAATGTTTAAATTTTAGGGGTAATAAATGAATTTCTTTATTTCTATCGCTCGGAGAGAAGTTGAAACACCGCTTGGTCCAAAATTTGAAAGTTGAAAAGGGTCAGATAAGGAAGGAGCTATATCTCTTTTATAGCGCGTGTCCTTGTTTAAGAACATGACTTTTAAATCCAAGATAAAATATCGTTTATAATAAGTCAAAGTTTTGAATTTAACTTTAAAGCGATGGTTAACATGACTATATGACTTAAAATACGTTCGAAACATTGTTATAACACCAGCTTCGTTTCTTAGTCCAAAGCCTGGATTTATAATTATAAACGATGATTTTCTTTCTGATAATCAAGTTGAACAGCCAGTAAACTGAAGAGTAAGTACACATTTTTATGTGCTTTTTTTGTATGACATCTTGTAAAAGGTTCCAGACAGTTTAACACACTCGAGTGAAGAAAAATTGGGCCCAAAGGATCATCCATGTTTGATCGATAACTCGTTACCCCGTAAATTGCTGTGTTTCCAACATGGTGAGTCCCACTGTTTAGTGGTTACCACGTCTGACTAGTAACCAGGAGACGTGGGTTCGTTTCCCGGTCTGGGCATTAAAACCAATATTTTCGGACGAGTGTGTTGTTAGGTGAAAAAAGGTGCCCTCTCATAATTACACTGACGGAAAAGAATTATTTTACCCACGCGAACTATAGTTTGCTTTAGTTGTTCTCTTGGCTTTTACTTCGTGTAGAGGACACAAAAATTTGAACCAATAAAAAGAAAAGATAAAGCTTACGGCAACCTTACTTCAACCAGTCACAAACCTGGTTTAATTCTGTGTCTTCTTCACGAAGTAAGACCCGTTCTCTCTACAGCTTGAACGTGAGCCCCCCACAATGAGTTGAATGTTTTGCAATGTAGAACAACGTTTTGATTGTAAACTTGCTTGGGTAGTTTCATCAACGTTTAAAGACCAACATAACAGTGGGGTTTTGTTTTTCATCAAGGAAGCAATCAATACAAGAAAAAGTCACTATCTTTTGGAGAAGTTCTCGATACGTTGACAGCTTTTTTCGAGGGGGCAATGGAGATTTTACTCAGTTCGGCGGAGACACCTTTTAATGTTGTCTTGACGTAGTTAGAAATGAATTCTCCCATTTCTGCGTCGTCAATTTCTTCCTTAGGTGTGGATTTGGCATCTTGAAAAGAATCGTTCAGGATTGTAACAAAGAAATTTATCATAAGTATGACCATCGTCATAGAAAATGAGAAAAGGAACAAAGTTGCAAGGTGGGGAGCAATTGTTTCCAATCGCTCATGCGCAGTCTCTCCCCCCAGCAGCATCATTATGAGGTTCACAATAGACAACACCAGAGAAGAAAACTGTTCTTCGGTTGACCCAAATAACAGAGTTCCAGTAAGGACGTAAGCCACCATGATGACAGCAAAAACGATTACATAAGAAGAAAGAGCACTTGAACAGGTTCTCATGCTCCTGATTAAATACGCTATCTGCATGTTAAACCGGAATATTCGCAGAAGTTTTATTGATGTCGTGAACATGACAAATGCAAGAAGTGCATTTTCAATCTCTGCAAGATAAGCGATGCCATCAAAGCTTATGCGACCATATGGGTTGGCTTGAACTCCTTTTATCATTTTCTCAATTTTTGCAACTTTTGCCAAAGCAATTACAAGAATTGCAACTGTGATTCCATTGAAAATTAGTTCGACTAGGTTCCATACAGATCTTATGTAGGCTTTCTTTTGTTTAACCATTTTTTTGCCTTCTCTTACCAAGGCGAGAATAACAAGGAGTACAAGAAATACCTGACAAAAGACGGTGAAATTGTTCAATGAATCATCTCCAGAACCGTAAACAGACAGTGGCTCGATCAGACCGCGTTCCTCAATGATTCCAGTTTGGAGATATTCAAATGAAAATCTAAAAAGAAAAAGGGAATTAAGTTAATGTTTATCTTTATCATAACCAAAATTAAATTAGCCATGCAAAGTTGGTACTGGTTATGGAAAACCTGGAGAGTCGTGGAATTTTAGAATTTTGTTTTCCAGCCGGCCTGGAAAGTAATGGAATTTTGATTAGGGTCATGGAAAGTCATGGAAAATTTGGCAGAATTTAGATTGGTAACGTGTAGAAAAAAAAATATGACCAATGTATATATTTACACAAAATTACAAGGCCTTTTTATTGAATAATCAATGATTTTACCGCGGAGATGCAGTGCGATAAAACCGTGTGAGTTAAACCAGGCCAAATTGTGTGGCCTTAACCAAGTACGTGGGAATGACGTCCATCTTTGTTACCTCACATTTATGAAACTACTTTTGATGTATTGAGGGGAAAAATAACAATGATCATGCTAGGTCATGGAAAATCGAGAAAAGTCGTGGAAAAAGTCATGGAAAGTCATTTTAAAATTCCAGAACGTAAAAAAGAGTACGAACCCTGCTATGGTTCTTTGTATTAAAATCAGGTATATGCCAAAATCAGGTATATGCCAGGAGTAATGCCAAAAAAATAAGGAAGGTGGAAGGTAAAATGAAGTTTTTAGAGCTTCTTAAGTTCCATCAAGTGTGCAAACAACTTCTTTTTAGAGCTTCTTAATTTCCATCAAGTGTGCAAACAACTTCTATTTTTAAGATGGACAATTTCGCCGCCGTTGTCACATTTTGTCCTCAGTTTCTCAAACTTTTGTCGCGACTGATGTTCGCAAACCTTTGTCGTGTAGTTCACGAAAACTTTAGGTGCTGTCAACAAACTTTTGCCGTAAGATTCGAGAAGCCGTGTTTTAAAACTTTTGCCGTGGTGTTACAAAATCAGTTGCCGTGACACTTGCAATTCACTGGCCGTATCGACGAGCTTGTGCAATAATAGAAGAATTCTATCAAAAAAACTGTCAATAAACGCAGTCTCCATGTTACCAACATCAAACACACGTACTGTACTGTACGCGCGGGACTGATTTTATTTCGGGAAATCGATACCCAGAAAGTAGTCGATAATTTCAACCTAAATATATGAGTGAACATACAAACTATATAAATGGGATGTTTCAAGCTTCCGTCGTATATATACAGGGATTTCAACACTTATATCGAGATTTCAACATATATTCTTGAAAGAACCTATATATTTTTGTTTTAGAATTTTGTCATGCTTGGCATTCCATACTTGTGGTTAGCAAGCTAAACTTATGATTTACGGTAACCATAATACGATTCTTTGGAATACCCCTCCAAATCTGAGCTTTACTCCCTAACAGAAAAGGCTAACGACCTCGCTTGAATATGAGGTCAAGGCGATAAAAGATGCTCCATAGGCTTTACTAGTATTAGTAAACAAAATATATTTAAGTTATTATGCTTCGGAATAGGGAGAGATCAACATAAGTATTCGTATATTCTAGCCTCGTCCAAGCAACTTCTTTAGTTGTAGTTTGTAGTTTGTTTAGACAAGTCAACTGTCTGATTAGCAAACAACCTTTCCTCCGGCCAGTCTGTCGAAAAGGGATCTCTTGGAAAAAATGGTGAAAATTTACTGCCCTGCTCGTGGGTTTTCAACACCTCTGAAATGCCTGGAGGGGTGCTTTCTCAAATAACTTTTATAGGTATGCACGACGTCACACGAAATGAAAATTAAGATCCGTTTGAAAATTGCCTATCGATTTTATCTCTAAAGCCTATAAATGTCTATATATCAAAGCCAGCCACCTAGTTGATATTTAAGGAGGTCGATTACTTGAAAGTGAGCGACGGTCTATAAAAATTGACGCACAACCCCTGAAAGTCTTGTTTTCCCAAGCGGGAAGACGGGCAGTTAGCAGATCGCACTAACCTAACAAAAGCGAATAGATTAGTAGCAGGTTCGTATAAAACAAACTCAATAAAGATAGCTCTTGTACGTCTTTCGATCCAGCCATCGTACTTTAGATCATCCAATACCAGCTGAGCTGTTTCTAAATCATATCCAAGATCAGCTACAAGACCACCGCCAGAGTAGATACCGTGTTTTCCAAAAACTGGTAGAGTGCCAAGTTCCGATGCAGGCTGAAAGATAATGTTGGTGAAAAAAATGTTGTGAGTGTTCAATGCTAAGACCGACGTAACTCGTAGAACGAAGAACCTAGAATCAAATGTATTCCCCGAGGGTAGCCTGGGAAAGGATTACGATTTTTACTTGGCTAAAGGAAGAAGCTCCTGATTCCTTGATTCCCGATTTTTTGTTATGTATCCTTTCTTTCTAGACATCTCTCAGGTCAGACTCTTTTACTTTGATTTTGCAGACTTTGTGTTAAGATGAGAGCCTCTAGTTCTCCTTGGGGGAGCATCTGATTCTCATCCCCTGAACTACAGGCTAACTCTCTGTAGTTACCGGCACTCATTGGACCGGGGTCTGGAGTCGTTGACTCCTGGACGAATCTCTAACTCACCACGGATTATCCCACTTTAGATATCTAGCTTGTCTGAATGGCTTTAATCCGATAAAGTGTCTGGTACTGGTGATTTTAAGTGGCCTCGCCGGACTTAAAATTGAAAACCCTATGGTTGCCCATCACAGAGTCACAATGACTTCGATCTAGGTAAGTTCGCCAGAAACTCATTTATAAACCTGTAACTTCTGGAGCGCTTTTTTTAAGGGCAAGTTCAGTAGTCTGG
>JAOBRD020815572.1:18543-30132 GCA_027575215.2 Hydrozoanthus sils
GGTAAGTTCGCCAGAAACTCATTTATAAACCTGTAACTTCTGGAGCGCTTTTTTTAAGGGCAAGTTCAGTAGTCTGGCAGGATTTCCGATTCAACGGGTTACCGGCTACGAACACGACAAGCGTTCGTATTTTACTCCAGATACTTTGTGTCTTTCAAACTCGTACACAGCTGAACACATTTCAAATTCTTTAAAACTTTCTATGTTGGAGTAAACATGTATTCTTTGGTGGAAAATGTTTTTGAGCCATTTTAATCTGTAGATGCTACCAAATAGTCCATTTCACGGTTCCTGAAAGGTAACCAAGCTTCTACATGAAACCGAGGCGAAGGTTTTCCTGGCACAGTTAGAGAAGTGACAATGATAGGCGGATTTTAGTTGACATAATGTTTACAAACAAACCTTTTCAAATCCAAACACCTTTGAGAGGTGAAGCAAAGAAACCTTTGTCTCAAGTGACCAATCAAAAATCAGTTACTCATTTATAACAAAGACTGAAACCCTCCTATAGACATGCTAATAAGTTTCTTTCCTATGATAATCATTCCTTAAAAGCTTCTTTACCTATCAGGAACCGTGAAATGGACTTTTGATATTAAATTTTGCAGGTACGTATATAGTATGGTTTTTTTAACTATTGGTTTATATAGTAAACGTAATAATTACTTACTCGGAATTTAAGCTTTTCCATACAACCATCGAAATCATTTGACAGCACATCAGTTCTGTTTAACTTATCCAACAAAGCGCCTGAACCTATGTGCAAGGCACTCAGTGACGAATAACTTGGATAACAAACTGGAAATGATTTTCGAAGGCTTGGGAACTTCCTTGTATATCGGCATGGAACTGTTTATCAAAACAAAAGACATCTAAAATGTGAATCTTGGACACCTAAATTGAAAAGCGCTGAGAGACATTAGGATGAGCGCTTTTTAGTTCGGAAATACAACAGTCTTTTATACCTTGAATTTTAACAATATCACACCAGTACCATTTGTTGCCAGTACTACAATCATTACTAATACCATTACCAATACCAACATGAACCACCTTTTACTACTTCGAAGTGATTGGAAAATAACGCGGATTATTCTATTATAACAACGCAATTATTCTAAACTCAGTATTCTTGTCATTGTTATTATTATTATTATTATTATTATTATTATTATAATTAATGTTATTGTTGTTATAGTTATCATTATCATTAAATGGTAGTTTGAAACTTGGATATAAAGTTAAAGAGATTATTGATTCACAAGTTGAAAGCTACCGTTCAGATGCTCTACCCACTGAGCTACAGAGACTTACATGGGGAGCCGAGCCACTAGTTAAGTTCTTGTCTAATCTCGCTTGACATACGTCTCGCTCGATATGTCTAATAATACGTTGCTACTTGCTTATTATCATTATTAATCGTTCTATTGATATTGATTTTATGATGCTTAATTCTGTTGATACTATGATTGCGCGTGCGTTAATCTGCCGCACCTGGATTGACTCTGATCTGTCGTATCCGAGGTAGGCCAACCAGTAGGTATTCTCGGTTGCCGATAAACCCCTCTTCGTCTTTGAATTTGAACCCGTTATACCAAGTTGTGTTGTAGAGACCCGGTAACAGTACTTTGTTGCACCACCAGTAAAACGACTCGGCGTGCTTTACCTTTAGAAACGTTATAAAACAATGTAAAAAATAAATTGGTTGATAAAACACCCGCAATAATGAAAAAATGTTATTATTGTTTCAGTGATACTTTATTTATACGAAAGTAAACTATTTGTTGACACCCAACTAAAAATCACTTCAAAACCCTATTAAACTACCCTTTCCCGTCTCGCTAATCCTCCTCCCTACCCTTCGGCCCTCCCCCCTCCTTCCTCCTATCCCTTTAAATATTAAATAAAAAACCAACTGTTCATTTTTTGGACAATTTATCAGCCGCGGACATTATCCTCCATATTTACCAGTAGGCCAAAAAGGGGTTTATTTACTAAATGGTCCTTCTCCGAACGCAAGAGGTGCGCTACATCACATCAATCACAAATACTTTGAAACACGTAAGAAATGCTAAGTCCCGTGTTTAAAAACTGAAGGAATAGTAACCCAGCGAATCTATAGAGCCAACTCTATTAAATCAGCCAAAAAGACCTTGATCTAGTTGACAAAAGAAAGAGAAAATATCTTAAGAACAAGGTTTATTTCGCTGAGGTGTAAAAAGGAAGATGAATCATTGAGCAATTTGTTTTCTCTCTATAAATAAGTGCCCTCCTTCAGTACACAATTATTTGTCCTTGATAATCAAACAATAGGTAGGTTTTAAACTAGAGGTTAAAGTGCCACTATTACAAAATCGGAACCATACCTACTTTTCCTGCCTTCTCCAAGAAATAAGCCTCACAAAAGTATTTTGCCAATAAATTTGGGTTTTATTGATCGAAAATGCTGCGATTTTGTTGAGGTGTTTGTTTGGTGAATATTTTCCCTTTGAATTGCCATGTTCTTGCGACCTGGTTACTTAAGCCGAGCCAACGTCATACTACAACACAGGAAGTGATGCACGTTTCCCAAGGCAAATACAAACATGCCATCAATAAATTAAATAAATAACTAAAAATTGAAAACCTTTCGACTGGTATCTGGACTGGTGTCAGGACTGGAATAAACGTGGGGTGAAAGAGGCCATCTTCTTCAGAAACAGCAAGTAGGCCTGAATCGAGATCAAGGCAGAGCCCAACTAACCCACACCTTCGGTAACCTTCTGCCATCATGTGTGTCAAAGGCTAAAATACCCACGACAGCGTGACTGCCGCATTGTGAGCAAGACTGTAACGACAGTCGAATGCTTAATGAAAAGAAGGTATTTAACCTTTAAACCCATTATTAACACCAGTATAGATTAATCTTTGTTCTATTAATAAATGAATGGAACTTAATTTGCATTTTAATGTTACTTTACCTTATGCGTATTCTTGAACACTTTTCTTACAGCGTCGGTTAACCTGAACCGGTCACTTGTCCTGTTTCCGTAACAAGCAACCGTTAGGCAGACGATGAAAAAGAACAAGAGCGCTACGTCTCTAAACACTCTTAGCATTTCTTGTCTCTTTAAACCAAATAAACGGGCCTCCTTAAGCTCACCCTCTTCTAGCTTGTTAAATGAGGAGCGAGTGACGTCTCGTTCTGCTTTTCTAGGTATTGGCAATGACCTGTGTAAGTTTTCTTGGAAGTCAGGATTAGAAAAATGGTTGACACCACTGTTTTCCTCTGGTAGTTTACGTATGAAAACTGAAAAGAACACTGAGAGTAGAATTACCTTCAAAGGTTGGACCAGTAGAAAATCTTGAAGAAGGGAAACTGTGATTGATACTAACCACTGATTAGATTTTAGTTCTCCCCAAGTGATACTGTAGAATAAAAGGAAAATAAAGGATGTAGAGCAGACGAGAAAACAGAGTGTGTATGCAACGAACTTAAACCAATATGGAAATAAGAACTTTGATGACTTCGCAGATCTGAAAGACCCTGAAATCTTTTCGTTTTTGCTTGCATCTTCATACTTCCATGATTTTCTCTTGGTGAATAGTAAAGTCCTCTCAGTTCGATGAGAGTTATGGAAGGAAGTCGATGGTCTCTCGCTTTCCTTATTCCCCGGCATGCATCTCGGCTTTGTTTCGACGTTTTTGAAAATAAAAACAATCAATAAATTTACTGGAATTACAAGGATGCAGCTCTGGACACCGATTAAGATCTCAGTTACGTTGATAACGAATGGTCCAAGTTGTAAGTGCGTTGGATCTGTATCGAACTGGTAAAACATTGCATTTGAAATTAACGCCGAATAAACCAATGTAAAACAGCAAGTTAGTCGCTGTACACGTGTGAAGGTGCTTTCAGGGGGCTTTGCAACAATAGAAAACCACAGGTGATCATTGCCCAATTTTGTTGCCGTTTCCGCATAAAACAAATTCTTAAATCCTTTTAACTGCCTCTCGGTTGCTGGATATAAAAATCTTTCTATGAAACCGTCACCTTTGTCCACAGCAAGCCACTGGCGTGACAGGAAATACCATTTCCGATTTTCTTGTATGTCACGCACAATGACCTGACGAAGAAACCACGATGGTTTAGGGCCCGAGTTGTCGTGCCATACTCTGATGTAATTCAGCTGTCCTAGTGAATGAGGAACGCTTGTGATGAATGTTCGATCACTCCCACTTGAAAAAAGCATATTTGAGTCGTCAAGGTTATTGATCAGCGGCACTACTCCACTGTCTGCTTCATCGCCTGTGATCGCCATGGAAACATTTGAAGTTGTCCCGGATGATCGGAAAAAACCAGTGGAAACTGTCACTTCATACATGAACGAGCCCGAGAACTGGAGCAAATGTGGACGAGTTGCAATTGTCTAAAAAATACAAACATTTTTAATGCCAACGCGAACGCATGAATGTATGTGTATTTAATGCGGGAGTACACCCAAAGCGCGCTTTGTAGCCACTTTTCCTTATGTTTCTTCCGATATCTCCGTCCATGGTTTGAATCTACAAAATCGCTATGCTTAAAACACAGATGGAATAAAGGAGATTCAGCTTGAATATTTTAAGAATTTTTGGATGAATTTTGAGTTTAATTTTTTTCTTGAAGATGAGTAATTATAAAGAGTTTTTTGAATTTGGTGATTTTTTGGGAAGTGTAAATATTAATTTTGAAATTAATATTTAATGTAAATTCGCCAAACCGTCCTCAAACCAAAGCTGTACTAGTCCCTTGCCAGGAGGGATGGTTTGCTGATTTTACTCAAATTTCTTCTTATTCAAATGTTTTTTTCAACTTCCTCACTATCCAACAAAAGTTTGGGTTAACTCCCGCCTTAAGAGAAAAGCAAAGCGGAAGTTTTCCCCGAGATGGAAAGAATATGAACAAAACAGTCATGCAAGATAACCGAATATTCATGTCTTATAAGAATGTTGTCTAAAATGCTATGAGGTGAAACATTTTGCTACCTCAGTGGATAGACCTCGCTTATTCAACGAGGAATAGTGTTCCATTTTTTTTCAGTCTTTAATGGTTCTTGAGATATTAAAACTTATTGTTTTCAACTGATGAAGTCACTAGTAGCTCTGATAAGTTTGAATTTTTTCAAAATCTGCTGCCAATCAATAACCTTTGGATGTTTTTAAGCCGAAGTTGGGCTGCTAATATATAGAGGTACATAGATCATCAGTTAATCTTTTCAAGAACCATAAAAGATTTTGATAAAATCTCTTCACAACTTTTCCTCAATTGGCAAATTCTATCCACTGAAGTAATAAAGTTTTTCACTTCATATGCGCTTTTTTCACGACTTAAGGTTTTAGATATTTATCAGATTAATTCTTTCCATGTTGGAAAATTTATTTATAAGTTTCAAAACCGCTTACTTCTGTCCATATTTTAGAACTATTTAGAACTAGTAGTCAAATACATAAATACAATACTAGGTCTGTCTCCTATCTTCGTTCTCATAAATGTCGAACAAACATCAAACAATTTACAGTCTTATTTCAAGGACCTAAAAATAAATTTTAAAAAAATAACACTTAATTTCCTGGGATTCTAGGAAAAACCTAACATAGTAAGAACTAGTGGAATCTCCTGTATGTGCAAAGTTATATAATACTTATAAACCGATGGCGAGGTCCCTACTGGGAAACCTCAAACCGAGGACATAACATACGGACCGAGCGCAGCGAGTACACAAGAGCAAAGTCTGAAATTTCCCAGGAAAGACGGAGCAGATGAGGTCTAAATATTATTAACTACATGTTTAATTTTAAATCTAGGTAGATATTTAAAAAGAAAGCAAAATATGTTAGAGCAGTAAAAAATAAAGAGAAGTTTGTTTTGCCCGCGGGCGTTACAGGATATTGCCGCCCTCTCAGCAGCTAATCAGATTTTAGGACTCCCTCTGGCAATTAAAACAAGGTTCAATATCTTTACCTTAGAGAGATCTGCCTTGTCTTGTCTCCGAGCGTAAATTCGAAGTAGGAGGTATAGGAGAAAAAGCGACAGGCAAGTCACCAAGACTGTAAAGTTCTCCTCCAAATTAAAGTTTTCAAAAACGTAATCGAAGTCGATGGGGTTTGGTGTCATAAACGAGCCTCCTCCAAACGCGGTGAGGTGGTTGCAGAAACATTGTATTGTATCAGCTGTAGTGTTTGGGCCGACCTTAAATAGGGAAGCAATACAGTCTCATTCAGTAGATTAAAGCAAAATAAATAGAAAAAGAAGAGTATTCTTCTACAGTTAGTTAGTCTGTGAGGTGTAAAGAAACAGAACACTTCTAAAGTGCCACTTAGTTGCTTTAAAAAAATTTGATGATGCTGTAAAAAAACATAAACATTTCAATCCAAAACCAATCCAAATATGTTTTATATGGACAATAACGTGAAAAGATTTTATAAAATTTCCTAGGTGTTATCAGACGTCATAGGGGCCATGTTGGTGCCCTTGAACAAAGAACTTCGATGATTTCTTTTGTTTTGGGCACCAACATGGCCGTTTCGGTCTTTTGACTTTGGTATCTTTAGGGAGTGCGTGAAAACAAGAGTCGTTCTTTGGAAATCGATCATTAAGCAGAAAAAATTGATTTTTAAACGGTGTTAATATAGTTTGGAACGTTCTTATTTCAAGATCACATTTAAAAGCTTGCAGCTACAACCAAGATCCTACGAGTCTGCAGTTAGTTAGGGAGTCTGGCCTGGGGTTGGGGGGGGAGGGGAGGCAGGGGCCCAAGTGTCAAATTGTCTTTGCTCCTGCCCTGTTAAATCTTTTAGCAAATGCTGTAAATAAAAGATGAACAAGTATTATTCAACTCGCCAACCTACCCGGCAGCCAGCATTACTCCAGGTTTCGGTCGCTTCGTCCCAAAACAAACAACTTGAAATGTTTACATCAAAGCTGAAATACACCGAAGTTCCATTAATAAAAGTTGGTTTAATGGCCGGGGGAGGTGTTGGTGGACTGGGTTCGGGTGTAGGAGGTGGTTTCACATCAATAACTACGCAGTTTCGTCGTTTTCCCGTCGACAATACTCTTGTAGGTCTTGTAGTTGGTATAGGACGTGCAGTCCGTGTAGTAAAATTGGTGTTTATGAAAGTTAAGTTAACAATCCCTCGTTTTTGCCTTTGAGCACGGCTAAAATTAGCAAAGGGCTTTTGGAACTGTTGTTCCATGGTTTCTTTTTCCTCCCGTTGTAATTCAATCTGTGATCCGTTCCAGTAACGTACACCTATATAGTAAAATCCAGCTTTCCAAAACGTCGGCCAGCCATAGAAAAATAGGTAAGGGTTTTGATGACATTTTTGACGTTTTCCATAAAATGGTTGTGGCCATAGTAGCCTGCTGCAGAAGTTGTTGGTCGTTTCGGTAATCTGATGGCATTTCCTAAATAATTCTTTGTCATCACAGACCATTCGTGTCAGGTTGCCACCGGTGCAGTTTTCGAAGCTACAATTTGCACCAAAGCATTCTCCTAAGCATTTATTAGGACAGTGCAAAAAAGAAACAAGGTCGTCACAGGTGCTGTTTCTTGTCATGTTGGAAGAATTGAAAGATGTCTTATTGAGATGTGGCACACGCTTACAGACTTCTGGCCAGTATTCCTTATTCCAAGTGCTGCTAATATTAAGACAATCCATAAACGACTTGACCTTACTGCAATTTTGTGTCTCAACACAAGAGGAAAAGTCGGGAATTTTTCGTTTTGCATCATATTCATTAACGGTCGGACGTTTTCCGTAGCGTATATATATAGTAAATATCGTCTCTATACTTGGCTTAATTTCAATGTGAAACGCTGATTTGTCATACTTAAGATAAAATTTGTAATAAACTAAGGTACTGTTATCACTTGGATTAAGGAACTTTATAGTTTTCAACAAGTTTTCTGGCTTGGGTTTACGTGGAATAAGAACCTCGATATCCTCTGCTAGGTTCTTTATCTCCAAACTTTGGTTGTTGTTTGCTTTGAACTCCAAGCTTACGACATTAGAATCAACTCGGAAACCACTGTTATCCGATGCCCAAGTGTATGTGTTGAATGGGGTCATTTTGAGCTGTAGAGGTAAAGTCAAAACTCTGCATTTAAATCCTGTGGTTCAAAAAAGTCCTCTAGAAAACTAATATAAATGCAGCAAACACTAATAAATATTAGAAAGTTCTCTGATTTAACATTTAAAAAACACGATCTTTTGGTTGTCACTGAGCCTACAACATATGACAACGTAAACTTTAAGTCGATAATGAGTCAAGTTTCAGAGGTTCCGGCAACAAAATACCTAATAAAAAGGTAATTTACCTTAAAGTTACATTTTGTTGCAACTACTAAGCTTAGCGATTTCGTCCAAAAGAGGATTAGCGACCACTAATTCTAGCGATTTTTAGGATTTCTATCGAACACTTTGTTATATGAAATAACAAAGGAAATGGAACCTTAATTTTAGCAAGTGCTAAATATTGGCGAATTTTTCAAAATCGCTAAAATCGTTAATAGAATGTAACCATAAGGTAATACAAATGCAGTTAGCGTTGTTTTCAGATTATCCCTGCTTTTTGCACTTAGTCTCTTTAAAATGTTCTTTGGTAAAATAGATAGGGACTTACGATATCGCTTGAAAAGACGTTTTTTTTACCTTGTTTTAGAAACAGAATTTCATACACTCGTTGCACTTCTTTGTAAAAGATCTTAAAGTTGTACTAACCCTACTGTCGATAAAATCCGAAACTTTAGTTTCATTGTTGAAGCTTAATGATGTTATAGTTGGAATAACAAATCCACCCTTTGCCACCTCAACTGAAATATTGCTGTTGATTTTGCCAGGTGTTTGACGATCCACACCGATCAATAGCGACCGAGTGTCGACAAGGGACGGCAGCTCTCCGACAATTTTCTGGTTCACAAGTAACGTAGAAATGGATTCGCTCAGGTTAAGAGCTTTCTTCACGTTACCTACTGACTGTAGGGAAGAAAGACAGTTTCAGAAAACTTCTTTCGCCTCTCTTGTATGCATTAGTTCATGTAGCATGGGTTTAGATATTTTTATTTTGAGAAAGATGCATGAGAGTGAGTTTAATGGAAAGGTAGAGAAGAAGAGGGTGTGGTAGGTCAGTGGCAGGAGGAAATTTGCTTCAAGAGAAACTTTAGCTAAGGAAGCAGCATGGTTCAGTGGTTAGGGTGAAGGATTTGCATGCGGCTGTCCCGGGTTTAAAATCCACTCTGACTACTGACAGGATTTGGCTGAGGTGATCCCAGAGTCAAAAACAGCCAACTGGTCTGCTTCCAACTTTCTTCCAACACTGGGTTGGGGAATTGTCATTACGTAACTATTATCATTGTCTTTATTATTGCTATTATCATTAGTGATTATTATTATTAGTATGATTAATATCATTAATAGTCCTCTTCTTGGTTGGTATTTTCATTGCTTTGTGGGAAACTGGTTGGCTAAACGATTTGTAAAAGTGACAGGTCTTACCTGGCTATTGTTTCCCCCTAGGGATGCTCCAGAGCCATTACTCGTTAATGCTGCACCGCCTAGAATGTTTCCTGTCAGTTCAACGAGGGTCGTACCCAGATCATATTGTTTAACAACGTCATCTGCATTGGAAGTGTTTATCATTGACGTCATGTTTTCTGCTGCCTGTATCAACATAGCCTGTAAGGAAAAACAACAAAGAATGCTGTTTTAAGTTTAGTTTTTTTGCATTGAATCATTTTATATAAAATTTTGCTATGCTTACTATTAAAAAGCAAACAGACCCGATAGTATAGCTAGTCCATGCACGTTTCTGGTAAAACAAGACAGTACAAGAAACTTCTCAGAAAATATCATTATTAGTGCCTGTAAATATACTTAAAAACGAATACAAATTTCTGCCTAAGTTCGTCTAGTTCTTCCTCTGCAAAGCAGCCAACATTATCATGCATTACAGTTTGATTCCGGCCCTTAACACGTTCGGCAATTTGGCGGTAATTTTCAAAAATCTTCAGAAAATGCTCCTAAGGCATTTTTGAGACTTTTTGAAATTTTCGGAAAATCTTCGGAAATTTTCGGAAGTATACCAGCGACCAATCAGCGCTAAGTAATTTGCCCTGAATTAAGAAAAAATGCCCCCGCTGTTATCCAATCAGCTTGAAGTAATTTTGCCCTCTATGTTATAAGTACAATAACTGAAAACGTTAGTAAAGTTAAGGAAAATATATGAAACCGTTGCTAACTGTGAATCTTTGGCACATGCCGCATTTCATCCTGGCTCGTTAAAATAAATACCAATTTAAATCTGGGAATTATCAACAAGATCTTAATACTACGTATATTCCGTGCAAATAAAAACAATTTGTTAACGAAATCTTTGATTCGTATAATCGTTAGAAGGAAATTTTAGGTTTCTAAAATGAAGCTATCTAAGTAAGTGTTCAAAATCAATTTGTCTGTTTCATACTTTAAAAAAAAATTAGAGGGCGCTGACTACCTAGGCGCCATTCTGGGCAAAATAATTTCGATAGCAAAGATAAGACAAAAATGTAATATCTATAGATAATTGCATGCCAATAAAGCATGTTGCCCTATTTCATTAGCAGATTTAATTTTTACTAATGCTACTATTATTCTAGGACTCAGTGATTGTCTTTTGTAATGAAAATGTCTATCTTTGTTGAAGAAATACCCTTCTATAAAGCCGATTGTCAACTGTGATTATGAAATAATCTATTTGTTTATTTTCATAACTTTTTATACAGACTTTTTTTATTCCAGTTCAGCTGGTTCAAATGGAGATCTGTACAAAATAATATGAATAAATGACAAATAACAAAACAAAACAAAACAAAACATTAAAAGGATTCATAAAGGTGAAAAATAACTTGAGACGGTTTAGATGTTTCGTGACTTTTCTTTCGTTTAAAGCTTGTTAGAGACTGATAATGGCATAAGTTGTGGGAAAGAGTGTTCCAGGATTTGGTGGCGTTGTATCAAGATTTTTCTCAAAGAAACAAAACCTTCTGTAGAAGCTAGCAAAATTGAACTATGTCTGCAAAAAGGGTATGGGTAGTTTATTAGGAATACTACTAACTCTTGAGTTACCTGCGACTCAATAGAAAGCTCGTCTGGCATTTCACTGGCATCTGCAAGCACCCCTGCTGTCATTTTAATGTTTTCTGTTGCATTCTCAGATTCCATGTCAATCTCAAAACTTGTTGTCATTTGAATTATGTCTCTTCTTACCTATAACAGAAAGACAAATAGCCAGATATCGATGGATAGACATTGGTGAATTGGTGGGTCGATAGAAAGATGGAAGGGTAGATAGATAGAAAGATAGATAGATAGATAAATAGATAGATAGATAGATAGATAGATAGATAGATAGATAGATAGATAGATAGATAGAAAGACGGTGGGTGGATAGATAGACACTGGTAGTTGGGCGGATGGATCGATAGACAGATGGAAGGGTAGATAGATAGAAAGATAGATAGATAGATAGATAGATAGACGGTGGGTGGATGGATAGACACTGGTAGTTGGGTGGATGGATGGATAGAC
>JAOBRD020815682.1:2577-13376 GCA_027575215.2 Hydrozoanthus sils
CTTTATCTAATGAAAGAGAACAAGGCCAATATAAAGCCAATTCTTTACATTAACTTAAAACATAACACACAAAAAGACCAAACTAACAAACAAAAAACATTGTACAACAAAACATTTTCTCAATGGGTCAGTGCTACATACTTTAGAATGAAATGAAATATTTGTTAAGTTACTAAATTAAAGGAGTTACTAGGTTACTAAATCTATTTACTCAAAACATAGTTGAGCTATAAAAATTCAATGATGATCTCTGACGGAAAAGAGGGAAACTTAAAATTTCATTTTTAAAAAGTATCCTGTACATAGTGGACACAATAACAAACCAAAAATGCCCTAACTTTGAAATCCGCCTTATAAAACCCATTGATTTTGTTTCTTTTAAACTTAGATTCGTTATGTGTCTTTAAAGTTGAAGATTTTAAGGAACGTGTATAACGTTGCTTAACCACTCAGTTGGTAGGAAGGAGGTTAGCTGAAACATGTCAACTTTCTGTAGAATCACAGCCAATATATCGCACGGCTGTTTTCTTGTTGTTTAGATTAGAGCCTCCTCGAGCTGAAGCGGCGGTACAAGAGTGTTAACCGCAGGCTTCCGTTTTTATATCTTAGATGTGTACTTTATCTAATGAAAGAGAACAAGGCCAATATAAAGCCAATTCTTTACATTAACTTAAAACATAACACACAAAAAGAACTGACATACTTTGTCTTTTATAATAAAGGAATTGAATGCTTTCATGTTATCAAAAGGGCTCTGTCACTATCGACCGATCAATCCTGTTCGGCCGAGATAAGCATAGGTTCTTCTTTACTTGAACTGGTTGAACTCGTTTTATGAACTGGTTTGCCTATCAGTTTGCGTTGCAAAAAGAGCGGGATGGCCACGAATTTGTTGCAAGAAATTGTTTCTGGTTAAACGTTACCGATTCTTGCAAGTAACTTGAGTCCTCATACGCATACCTTTGAAACCTTTTAATTACAATAGAGAGGGAATTCCGAGAAGTTTTTCCTTAACGTTCATGCCTTTCTCCGTAATTTGTCTGTTCGCTGGTTCGTGTGTAACACAAACGTTAATTTCTTTGTCGGTCGTGGCCAGCTAAATAGTAAACAATTTTAAAATAGTTATCTCAAATTGCATTTCATTGGCTAAAAGCCACCTTTGATTCGAAAAGTTTGCGTCAGCAAAAGGACGGGATAGGGGGCGAGGTTAGTAGAGACGGAGAAATTTTTACCATTTTATTCCTTTAAACATTGCTTTTACATTCAACCTATTCTAAAATTCAAGCGCAGGATTGCATGCGAACGATTCAAAACCACCCTCCTCCCCCACCACCACCATCTTCCCTTATCCTCCTCCCCCCAAACACTCACCCGACCAAAAGGCAGGCCAAGGCAATCCGAACTCGTTCAATTTTTTCTGTGGAGGCAAGCCGCCACGCCTTGGTTGCTTAGAAGTTCATTGCCCGTATAACCCCCTTCCCTCCGCCCCCCCTTCCAACTCCCTTCCCAAAACAAAAAAAAGTGGTTGTAAGTTGGAGTTTTTTTTTACAAAATAATTTCAATCTCCATCTTTTTGCGCAATAGCTGGTTTAAGGTTTCACCTGTTGTACGTGTTCAATAGTACAACCAATACACCAAATAGTATACAGAGTATAGTGAGCTCAGTCTGCCATTACTGCAGAAGCTGTAGCAGGCGCAATCTTACTAGTACCGATGGTCAAACAAGGAAATATTGTCAAAAGTTGTTCACTTAGCCTACGTAGCGGAGACAAAGTGTTAATCAAGCGACCCGCTTTGAGACTCGAAAGCCAGGTCTTCTTTTGCTAGCGCGTTTAACATGGCGGCCCGCTCGGTTGACACTTTGCCTCTTTCCAAAAAAGCAGCCAGTAGGCATGCTATAGTTCACTTAATGTTGGTTTCATCTCTAACTTAATGTTCCTCTTTACTAATTCCAGGTATCTATAACTGCACTTTGGGTTTCTAACTTTCTATTGCTTTCACTGCGTACATCAGCGGCAGTAGGTAAGTGGAATGTCATCTGGTAATAAAATGTGCTTGGAAGGAAATAAAGATGATATTAACGGTAAAAAGCTCTTGTGATGATGTCGAGGTAATTATTTCAAACAAAAGAAAATTATTTAGGAAGAATATTGTTTTCTAATCCAGAGTTTTCGTTGGGAGGTTGCAATTCAAGGTTTGGCTAGAGTTTTCAATGTTGATTCATATATTTGAAGGAAAGATGATGATATTTAAAGCAAAAATGATTTGATGTTAAGATAATGGAATTAAAAGAAAAATTATTTAGAAAGGTTGTTTAGATCTAATCCACATATTTGTTGAAGAGATGACCACTTCAAAGTTGGATTAGAACTTTTAGTGATTTCATAAATCGAGTATTGCAATACTATAGTATTTAATTACGCTTACCTTTAACAGATAACTGTGAAATCAAAACCACAGAGGGAAAATGTTGTGCGTTTCCATTCATTTATCGTGGCATTTCCTATTCCGCCTGTACCCCGGTTAGGCACGACCGTCTATGGTGTTCAACTACTTCAAACTATGATTTGGACACGAAATGGGGAAACTGTGCTATTCGAGGTACAATGGGTCGTTTGTGCTGCTCTTTTTGAGGTGTTGTAATATTTGTTTTCCTTTTATAGAAGAGGATCAGTTAAACCCTTCCCAAGAACACACTTCAAGACGGTAGTGGTTAAAATATCGCTTTATGCGTCAGCTATCGCTCTCGACTAGCTACAGTCTTAGTTTTGTCCTTAGCGGAAATTTTCGAAAACTCTCACAATGATAAAAGGAAGAGGATTTTCAAGGTACAGTTATCTTTACCAGCAGCTAAGGATGACTCCCTTGTATCTACTAGTGACACTTCTCTTCTGCTTACTTGGTCATAACTCAAATAGATGGTTCATTGACTCATTGGTTTGACCGACTGATCAATTAGTGAACAAATGAAAAAGGGTTTTTAAAAAGCTTAAACTCAAAAATTGTCGCCTTACGAACGGTTGTTTACGTTTATCCACTAAAACGAAATCCTTACTCGAGCCTACGTGGGCCATGAACTAGAGCGTTGCTTATCTTCGGTTCCTTTTTCCTAAACAGATAAGAGTCTTTGACTCCCCTTTGACACTAATATAATCCTAAGCAAGTTAGTCTCCAGTATTCTATAGCACATGAGTCGACGGAAAACTAAGTCTAAAACTTTCTTGAGCAATATACTTTAATATTGCTCAAGAAAGTTTTTGTAACCGGGACTTAGACTCTCGACTCAAGGAATACGACACCCTAATCATTCGGCTACTATGCTGCAGAAACTCTTAGCCTAACAAAGTAGCTTAAGAACTTATAGAGAGTTAGGCCAATTGACTACTACGCTGGAAACGTTATTCGTTAAATGTCTTGAAGAAATAGTATGCACTTATTTGTGGATTCATATTTGTCTGCTTGTTTGATTAAATGATTGGTATATCAAGACTGTTACAAAAGTTGTAACATTTTCTTAGTTTAAGTGGAAACGGATTTCCTCAAAAAAAAAAAATGAGAAAATTTGTGCAAATAGCTCCCCCTCTCTATTCCCCCTTATTCCTCTCATTGGAACGTAGGTTAAGAAGCCGAGCAGAGTATCGGCAGGGCCCCGATGACAGTCCACTTGCAATTGAGCTGTTTTCATTGTTCTATATACGAAAGCAGCGCAGTAATTTTGAATGTGGGATCCATATTTGTGGTGAGGTCGGCATGTTTCAAGTATCCAGAAACTGTTCCTAGACTTGCAATCAAAGAAGTAGCGTATCAGTAGAATTCTGGTTCAAACTTTCACATCTGACACAAATTCTAGTTATACTTGAGTTACCAATTTTGCTTAACATTAAAAGCGTTTATATATTATTTCAGAACCTCCAGTTAACATTGCTCTAGGCAAGCCAACTACAATGTCCTCTCATTACGGGGTTCCTGCCTATGGGTACTCATCTTTTGCAGTTGATGGTAACACGAACGGTAATTTTTTTGCCAAATCATGCACCCACACCAAGAGAGAAAACAACCCTTGGTGGCAGGTCGATCTGGGTTCCAGCTACTTGGTGACTCGTGTTGTTGTTTTTAACCGCGTCGAATGTTGTAGCAAGCGATTGAGGAACATGGAAATCAGCGTTGGTAATGTATATGTAAAATCTTGAATATGCTTGTTTCACATCGAGTGTTTTTCTCGATTTTGAAAGAAAAAAACACAGCGGAAAAAAGGTAATATAACTCAACATGAATCTTTAGATACAGGTTGCCTTAAATGGTGTCGAAAGCAACATAACCACATGATCAATCTTGCCTGACAGACCTGTGCCTAAAGCCGTTTCGTCTTTCTGATTGGCTATAACAAACTGCAAAAAGAAATTTAAAAAAAAGATGATTCTCAGTAATTGTGAACTAAAAATTTTTTTAATTTCTATTTTATAGCAAAAGACATTTCTAACAAAGACAGTAAAACTGTGGTGACAGGAGAATCTCTTGCGTACCAAAGAATTGGAAAATACCCTTTTCCACCAACAGTTGGGCGGTACATTAGAATCAAGCTAAATGGAACAAACATGTTATTGACGTTATGTGAGGTCCAAGTCTTTGGAGTTTACACAGGTATCATTAAATCTATAGTTGGAACAAACATGGTACTAACGCTATCCGAGATCCAAGTCTTTTAGGCTCTTGCATTTAGTATCATACTCTAGTTTGAACGAACATGGTACTTAACGCTATTCGAGGTCCAAGTCTTTTTGGCTTATGCATGTATTATCACACTCCAGTTGGAACAAACGTACATGGCACTGACGTAAAATGAGGTCTCAATCTTTGGAGTTTTCACAGGTATCACAAAGCTGTCGCACAATGACTGCCGGATATCTTTTTTGTATGTTCCCAATAGATATATTAACCAATTATTTAGTTGTTTATGATACCTTTCATGATTCAAAAACAAGGTTAAATCGATATTTTAAACCACAGTGCCGCTTTTAAGGATATCGCGTCCAATACAAACGAAGAGTCAACTTTAGAAACAAGAATATTCTATTCAACAGCAGCAATATTTGAAAGTTTTATATGCGACCCAGCAGAAGAACACAAATTTACGAAATGCAAATCATTTCAATAGATATCAAATACCATTTAGAAGGAGGCAAGCAAAGCTGTGACGAGATTTGTCAAAAGCACGGTCTTGAATGTACACCAACGTACCACGGCTTCACAGACGCTAGTACCCCCGCAATCTTCCGAGACAAAGGAAGGAGTTGCCCAACGGGGTTCAGTTATACGGACGAATACAATTACAAGACAAGACCAGTTTTCATTGACGCAAATTGGGGTTGGGGAGGAAGGTGTGTTGGATGGAAGAATATTCCATTGAGGATTTATTGTGGTAGGGCACCTAAATGGGATAACGTTGAGCGATTGTGTCCTTGTGTCAAAGGTTAGTTTGAAAAAAAATACTTGTATAAACTTCAAGTTCTGGCAACTTCAATACTGCAGCCTTTCAATTTTCTTATCTTTTTCCGTCTAACTTTGTCCCAGCATACACCAAGCATCTAATTCTACGGCGTAGCAGTAGGTACCTCCTTTTTCTCTACGTTTTACCTCTTTATAACTTACTTTTCATCGTTTTCGGAATTCTTTCGTCTACCGTACTTCTATCCCATCTTCTATCTTTAAGGTATTCTTATCAAACATGGCTTTGTACAATTCAGGCCACCTCTCAATACCTTTCTCTCCCCTTTAAAGTTCTTTTTTCCCATGTTATTTTTCTATAAGTTCCATTTCATTTTCTCGACATGTTGACTGTGTATAACTCTGAATTCTACCTATGTAACTCAAATTTGTCTTGATATCCCTTGATATTGCCCTCGCATAATGTTTTGTTCTAATTTGCCTTCGGTTGCTTGCCTCTCGAGAATCTGTCTCCACTTTAATTGTCATTACCATTAAATCACTTATCTTCTTAAACATCTATCCTTTCTATAGGATTCTCTGAGCACTAACTTCTAAAAATCAAGACTCCCCTAGCTCTATCTTATAAACTACATCATTTACTAAAAGTACTGGATACAAACAACTTTTCCTTTGCGTAGAACACAGTGTCTTATTAATATGACTTCTCCTTCTAGCTAAATGTGAAACCCTTTGGCGAAGATTTGGAGGTTCCAGCTACAAGTTTTGCACTATCCAAAATGTTCCTTGGACGACTGCGCAGGCGGCATGTCAAAATTTGGGGGCAGATCTGGTTAAAATCGATTCGAGTGCTGAAAACGAATTTGTACGCAATGTAACAAAAATTTTGAATATTCCGAAAGCCTGGCTTGGTTTAAGAAGAGGCCGGGAAAATAAATTCTACTGGACAGATGGTTCCGAGCCACAATACACGGAATGGCTTCCAGGCGAGCCAAATCATTACGAAGAGATCAAAAACTGTGGTGAAATAGCTAGTGGACGCTGGAACGACGTGCTTTGTGAAAAAGGGAAAAGTTATATTTGCGAAAAACGTGAGTTTTTGTAGTTTTTTGCTGGATTATTTTAAGCAATTAAGTTTTTTTTGAACAATAGGAGAAGAATACGAGTATTGAGAGGGTGCTGGGAGATCTAAAAAACAAACGCGTGAATGGCTATGTTTGTTAAGATGCAAAGACTGTGAGAACAAAACTATCTCCTTGACATTAATTTTGTACTAATTGAGTTTCTCAAAAAAGCATAGTTAGTTAAAAGTCCTATTCTTATATATACAGTTTTCATAAACCTTTAAAACTTAGATTTGGAGAGATAGTGTTTTACTGCTCCATTTAGATTTTATATATTAATTAAACGATTATTACGTATAATAACAGCCTGTAAATTGCATCTGTATTTAGCGAGTCGGTCCAAATTGCAAAGTAAGTTTTGGCGTTACGTTTCTCAGGACGCTTCCAAGATGAAATTGTAAGAAAAGCGGATAAGTTGTTGATCGCTATATGAGCCTTATCAAATTTATAAAGGAGTTTGATAAATTACGATGCTATGGTTTTCCCATAACTATTGGCCGGGTTTGTGGCGGATAAACGTGTCCTACCACGCCAACTTTTCTGCTTCGAGTTCTAATAACTTCAAATTATACATATACTGTAACTAAAACGAGACGGCGATTCTTGTCACTACGGCACTACAACCTTATCTCATGTAGCTTGCGCTACCATTCATCAAGCAACTCGCAAGCTACATAAAACAACGTTGTAGCAACGGAGTGACCAGAATCGCCATTTTGTTTCTGCGTATTCAAGCTCTATTTTCGATAAGTATCGAGCCCTCTTCTCCATAAGGTTAATGTTATTTACTTAAACTGTAGCTAGATGATGTCTTAATGGGGTAAATCGCTTGTTTTTCCTGTTTTCTCCTTGTAACTTTGGAATAAAAAGCAAAGAGGATCATATATAGAACAGTATATTTATATTAACGATTATAAACTTTTCATAGGAAAATGCCAAAACAAAAGCAGTTTGATACCAAGCCTAGCATCAGATGATCCCCTTGTGGTGGCTTCGTCCTCGAAAGATCAAAATAAAAACTTCTCTGGTGTTAATGGAATCTTGAAAAACTCTTCCAGAATCTGGTGTCCTCAAAGTAACTCCAGCATTGAGTGGATCTTGGTCGACCTAGGAGCTCCCTATTTCATCTGTGGAGTGGCGGCAGTTAACGATGTTAAGACTGGAAACGAATCAGCAGTCACTTGGTACAAAGTTGAAATGTCCCTTCAAGTTATCGCTGGAGACACAAATGGACGAAATGCTTCAAAGGTTTTAAATATACAGTCTTTCAAAAAAAATCAGTTGTAAAAGAGATATTAAAACTTGATAGTTTGAAGTACTGGCATTTCCGAACAAAATATTGTTCCCACAGGATTTGATTTAAGATCTTTCAAACTCGGTTTCTATGAATCCTTACTAACTCGAACAGGTTTTTGTTTCCCATCAGAGTTGGAATTGACAGGGTTACACTGTAAAACTACCTTTAAAAAGCATAAAGACTCCTGTTCTTGTTATTACTAATATAATTAATGTACCGTTGCTGTATATTTTGTCTGTTACTGAGTACGTTTAGTACTAAACAATGGAGCAAATTATGTGTTGTATTAACACACAGATCATTAAAATAGTTTATCTTCTTTTTAATTTAGGAGTTTCGCACAGATGGTAGCTTTGCCAATCAACAAGTACAAGAGCTCCATGGCGTAGCAAGATATTTGAGATTTTTTCCAACTCGTTGGGTGGGCTGGCCCTGCATGAAGATTGCAGTGTATGGAGATGAACAAGGTTTGATTCTGAATTTTAGTAGTTTTGTCGTTTTCACTTCTGTTTAAAGTGTTCTCATAGGTTACAAAATTTGTTTTATCTTAGGAGCTAATTGGAGTTCCAAATGCATGTTTCGACCAACTTGACCATCTTCTTTTACATAGGAAATATTCTTGATAAGTAGTTGCGCTGTTATAAGAGACAGAGAAAGGCCGGAAACAAGTTCTAGTTTTCAATTCACGACGTTTCGATTAGAAATACGTTACTTGTTTACTTGTTTCATTTGACAATGGTGTTATGAAATTCGTTTATCTCCGTCTTAAATTGTAACATAAAAGATATGTCCATTTGACAAACGTTCTTTAATAAAACCCTCCGTACCTTCTTGCTACTTGTCCCATAATGTTTCTTACATTATTAATATTGCTCGCCAGTACAACCCTTAAAAATGACATATGGATTAAGGAACAAAACATTAGAGCACGTTTCTTCAACGACTCTGAGGTGCTTCGCCTACGGTTATCCATTTCCAACATACAAATGGACAAAGGATGGATCAAGTGTCACTCAAAATGCAAGATTTGGTGAGGAAAACACTATGTTGTACCTCTCGCAACTGACTAAAGCCAATGAAGGGTGGTACACGTGCACTGCAAGTACTCCTCTAGGAAGCGTGAGTTCCACGGCCTACATAGCTGTACATGGTAAGTGAAAAATTTCAGCCATATAGTGAAGTTGTCAGAACCATAGTGCTAGTGTCCCAGTCTTTGTTCCGTACCTTAAATGCAGTTAATTATGCGCAGATCTGTACGCTCGGCTTATCAGAAGTGGCATTAGAGTGTTACTACATTAAACATAATTTAATAGGTCTATGAAAACAAAAATAAAAGGTTGTCTTTTGTCTGAACTGATGGTTTGTAACCTTCAGTTGAAGTTGAAATGAAAAATTTGTCAACGGTGGCAGGTATGTGGCTCTGAAGTGCAAACTTTGGGGCACATGTACACGGTAACCAACCGGGCATGTTGAGCTTGCAGTTGTAATTTGGGTGTTAACTGCTCTTTATGGCGATCTCTTGCTGCTGCCGGATACACAGGCGGCGATTGTTCTCGAAGTTATAATAATGGGCAGCTCTCTTGGCACGATTAAGATTCATCCAGATATATATGCTACGGCATTCTCCAGTTTTCTCGCTTGAAAAAAAGTTATTGAAAATCTAAAGGGGTTCATTAGCAACTTTAAAAACTGGAAATCTTTTTCAGAAGCGATCCTCGTATAGATCAGTGATTGAACATATTTGAAGAAGACTAGACTTTAGTATCCCATAGCTGGACATTGCTCCTTTAAGCTTACATGATTTTCAAGATTTGTATTTAATCAATCAATCGTAGAAATAAAGAGAAACCTTTGCGCTATCTCAATTTTTTAATGTATTTTTAGCAAAACCCCAGGATCTTAGATTGAGTTCTCCTGTCACAGCCATTAATGGACGAGACGCCATCCTTTCATGCGAGAGTTTTTCTTACCCCGTTGCTAACGTGACGTGGACCAAAGAAGGCCAGGTGATCTCTGAGGAGCGCTTTACCATCAGTAACAAACACGACAAGTCAAGTAACAGATTAACCAGCAAGCTCACTATACATAACGTATCCTTTTTTGATATTGGGATTTACAGTTGCAGATTTAGCAATTACCGCGGACTAGTCGAGGGGAAAATTCAGGTCGACGTCGTCGAAGGTAAGTAAACTACCCATAAAAAGGCATAATCTGATCTTGTATCAGAAAATTTTAGTAGCATTTGGATATATTATTAAAATCTTGCTTGTATTAAAGTAAACTTCTAAAAGGCCTTGATTGTTTCTAGTAAAACGTCAGGTTTCCTCAAAACCAGTAATTTTATCAATAAATATGATACCCTACTGTTTTATGGCAATAATAAGTGCCAGACACATAATTTTTTAGCCGTGCAGAAGTATGTTAGATGTAGTTTGACAATACTAATTATGATGGTTGAGCCCAGATTCCACGTGTTTGGAGGGAGCTAACAATGATAAGTTTACTTTGCTTAATAGGTTGTCATGCGGTTGTATTTGACTTCGAAGACGGTGCTGCTTCTTTGAAGGACTGGGGAAGAACTGAGACTGCTTTTAACAACCAACCAACTTATGGAGATAATGTGAAAGCACGAGACTTGAGTCAGTCAGCAAATCAACAGGGTAATTACTGGATCGGAAGTTTTGAGGACAGACCTGGACCATCTTCCCCTGCGGGTCGGGTAGCCGGAAATAAACCTGAGGGAACTCTGACATCACCAGAGTTCCGAATAATAGGTAACTCGCTTAGTGCAGAACTTTGTAAGTAACTTAAAATTGCTTCGTTGCGGTGAAAAAAAGTGGAAACAAATCCAAGTAGTAAACTTGAAGTATATATGATAAATGAATTATCGTCGCCGTAAGATGATGGGAAAAGCTGACGTTTCGAGCGTTAGC
>JAOBRD020815787.1:0-13376 GCA_027575215.2 Hydrozoanthus sils
AGTTAAAAAGCAATTAGTACACTAGTTGCTTTTTAACTCCCCCAAAAGGAGAAGAGGGGAGAAAGAAAGAAAAGAAGAGTGATGTGGCGAGAGGAGAAAAAAATACAAAGGCAGGTGTAACTTCTGTCGTCACCAGCGACAACCACCCTCACTAAAACTCCATTGTAGCGCGATCTACAAATATTACACCCGAAGTTTTAGCAGGATACAACTCGACATATATTTATCTATTTCCTGGAAGAGTTTAAGAATCTTACTTCAAATATCGGCAGAGAAAAGCCACCGTTAATTGAGCATTCTGCTAATATCTAGGAGGATCGGTGTGCAGGGTCCTTGTAATAGCTTCGCGTTTTTACTAACTAAAGAAAATGACCTGATGACGGCCTATTAAGTGTTCTACTTCTAAATGCGTACAGCCTTCTTTTCGCAACGATCTGATGAAATATAAGCACCTATTTGCTTTAAATAATTTTGTCCTGAAGTGTGCTGAAAGTTTGCAATGCTTTATAATGTTGAACCTAACACAGCACAGACTATATCAGACACGTGCTTTATTACTCTAATCTACAAGCACGTAAAAGTAACTTTCATCGAACTTGAATTTTAGGTTTAATGTTCAAAGATGTAAAAAATTATGAACCTACAAAAAAAGGACAAGCGATTTAGTCTGAACATTTCAGAAACGTTGCTCAACTGAATCAATGAAGGGTTCAGAAGCAAAGTGGGCTAACTCTCAAAACATATATATTCACTCTTTTGATATTTATGAACAATATTTTATGTCATCTTTTCAGAAGCAAAGTGGTCTAACCCAACATTGGTTCATGTAGTACCTATAGCGTTATAGGTGATCGATCATATTGGTTTTGACATGTTCTGAGGCCTTTAGGGAGTGTTTCCAAAACGCCAATTATAACTGGTACCATCACAACTTCTGCAGACTTCCATATTCTCGCAATTTCTCTCTTTAAGTCTTGATACTTGTCTATTTTCTCTTTCTCCTTTGCACTAATTTAGGTATCAAATGGACAGGCAACATCAATAATAAAGCACTTTCTTATGATTTTGTCAAGTACAACAATATCTGGCTTGTTGGCCTCGATTGGTAGGTCGCTTTGGATTTTAAAGTCCCATAAGATCTTACTATTTTCTGACTCAAGAACAGGCTCAGGTGAATGGTTACACCATTTCTCGTCTCGATCAAAACCCAGTTTCTCACATAATCTCCAATGGATTATTTTAGCTACTTTATCGTGCCTCCAGTTCTTATAGTACCTTTGCGCTAGCATTTTACACTCTGCTGTTAGATGTGCCACTGTCTCCTCTCTTTCTCCATAACATATTCGGCAAGATGGTGATACTTTCTGCGCCTAATACTATTTGTCCTCAGGGCTTGATCTTGGGCAGCTATTAAAAGACCTTCTGTCTCCTTTGTTGTTATCGCTCAAAGCTCTTATTCGCTTATTTTCGGGTAGGGTGACTCCTTCACAACTTGCTATCTTACCTCTTCACCACGAGCATTGCACATTTAGATATTCCGAATTCCATGTCTGGACCAGCGTGTCTACTTGATTTTTGTTTTTTCCATATACCTTCAAGTCATCCACAAACAGAAGATGGTTCACTACTCCATTCACGCTGCCAAGGTTGTATTCGGCTTGCACTTTTCTCAATACAAATGTCAAAGGGATTAATGACATAACAAACAGTAATGGTGATAGGCTATCTCCTTGAAAAATTCCACGCTTGATGTTAACTTCACCTAATCTTCTCCTCCTGATGACAGTTCTTCAATATTTCATGCTTTTTGAGAGCACACCGATAATGTTGTCTGCAACTCCAAACTGCAAACATTGACATACACTTTAGAATCCAGGAACGGGGGACCATATCAAAGGCTTTTCTGAAATCTATCCCAGCCATTCCTAAGCCCGTCAACCTTCTTTTGCAGTTTTTTATGATCATTTTGTCTATCAGTAACTGATCCTTCGTACCGCATTTTTTCGACATCCCTTCCGCTCTTTAGGCAACAATTCCCGTTCCTCTAGATGCTGGTACAGCTTTTCTCCCAATATACAGTAAAAAGCTTTCACATTAACGGGAGACAGGTAATGGGTCTAAAGTTGGTCGCTACTGATCCATTCTCCTTATCTTTCACAATCAGTACTGTTCTACCAATTGTCATGTAGTTTGGGATACATCGTTGTTGAAGACACCGACCAAGCTGCTCTGCAATTCGCTGTTTTATTGTCGTGAAGTTCTTTAACCAGTACCCATGCAGTCCGTCAGGTCCGGGGGCCTTCCAGTTAGATGCTTTCTTGAGTTGTTTTGTCACGTTTTCAACGGTGATCTTGGCCTCTTCCCATTTTTGAACCCCCTCCATTTCCTTCTCTAAACTGGTTAACTATTTTGCGTTATGGTTATAATCAACGCTTGTTCCCCATACCTCGCTCCATAACTTCATACTCTCACTAGCACACGGTCTTATCTCATTATCTCTCTCCACTCCTTCTATCTCCTCGAAAAGCCTTCGTAGATTTGTCTCAAACATCCTGTTTTGCCGATACTGATTGCACCGCTGCTCGTAACAATGTAGCTTTTTTTGCAGCCTGAGCTGAAACTCTTTGTTTTAACTCCTCAAGAAGCACCTTAAAATCATTCTTGTGTACACGGTATCTTTTCGCCAGGGCTTCGGTGACTTCGCGTCTTCTAGTCTCGCCTGAAGTTACTCTTTTCCATCCGCTTATATCTTTTCTCAACCGTCTAATTTTCCCTTTAACCCTTCTCTTCCACCATGGCTCCCTTGGATGACTAGTCGATCTTTTAAATCCCAGCCTTGTGGCCACTACATTGGCTGCCTCTATTAACACTTGATTAGTCCCTGTTATTGGTTTTGCCGGTATAAAACCAACCACAGCATTTATACTTCCCCGACAGCTTTCTTCAATCTTGACCTGTCGACGCTTTTAAGGTTTGGTGGTTTGTTTACCTCACTGCTGTCCAGCTCATCCAAAATCATTCTTAAAATCGTAAGCTTATCATCACTACACCCCTTTTCTCGCATTTCTCTTGCCGTTGCGTGCATCAAATTGATATCCATCTTCATAATCACAAGAAGCATTCTCCATGTTATCTTCCTCTACACCCACTCCCATCTCCCCGGTTCCAACGGCCGGGTTCCCTTCTGGTTCCCGAGGGCAGGTTTTCCTCAGACTGACTATTAGTCTCCTTCAAGATGTTTCTTCGTACCTCCTCAATCTCAACCTCAGACAACCACTGATTAACCTTTATGTTCTGGCTTGATCTGCCAGTCTTTGTTCGGGAATCTCACACACCCCTAGCTCATTCCAGAGAATCCACATCCTCCTTCTGTATCCCCTCAAACTGGGGTCGCTCTTGATGTAACACTTGATCACTAACCTATTCACTTCTTTAGTCCACCTCATTCTAGCACTCACTTGCTTACGACCCGGTACCAGCTGCTGTGCCCGGGGGGTCCGTGCCGAGCGAGACACCATCATAGGTACCATTCACGCTGTTATCTCTATATTCTATGTTGCAAGCTAATAGTGGAACCAGTCGTGACATATTTGATTTTTCCTGTTATTGTGAGTCAAGAGCGGCTCACAATATTTTAAATTAGTAGCTTCAATTAGTGTATTTTGTATATCAGTTAGCCCTATATTTATTTTTACCCTTTGTAAACCTTTGACGTTTGTTTAAAGAACAAATAAAGACTATTATTATTATTATTATTATTATTATTATTATTATTATACAAATATTTCATGGCAAGGATACCTCTAGGATCTTTGGATAGAAAGGAAATTTCAAATGCTACCCAACGGGCGTCATAAAAGAGTATAAAACCTTCAGTTTTATATCCTAATACAAATAGCACCTGAAACAAGCCCAGAAATTATGTTCTACTCGAATGGAAAGATAATCTGTAGCATTCTTATTTATAAAATTTCAAAAGTTGTTAAGCTCAGTTTAGTTTTGTCGGGACTCGGCCAATAGAGGTCGTGCATGCTTGCAAGGCGTATAAAGCGTTAATGCTCTCAAATTTACACGATCTCTTATCACGAGTTCTGCGTCTGTCAATGATCTCAACCAAGTTTGTTCCTTTCCGTTTTTACTGTTCTGCGCAATCCAGTACGTGGGCGACCACTCCTCCGGTGTCGATGTTACTAAAGTTTTGGTATTGTCTGCTGCATTTTTTCGGAGTAGTGATCAATTATAACCTCAAACACATAAGTCAATAAAATAAAACTATTACTGGACATTAATTCTGAAACTTAGCGACGTTTCGCCTAGAACCATAAGGCTTCTTCATGCACGATCGTTGGTGCAGGCCGAGATGTATGATGGGACACCACGCAAAGCAGTGTCCAAAGAGTGAGACAAACGAAACCTAAGTCCACCCCTCCTATTTAAGGAGGGGGCCTTGACCCTCTCCCAGATCGAGATGCATGATGGTGTCCCATTATGCATCTCTACCTGCACCAACGACCGTGCATGAAGAAGTCTAGTGGTTCTTGGCGAAGCGTCGCTAAGTTTCAGGATTATTGTCCAGTAATAGTTTTGTTTGATTTAGTTATCTATTCATTCAACTGGATGTCTAACATTCATTGTTTTCTATAACCTCAAGCATCTCTTCCGAATTCAGTTAACACGTATCGCTCTTTCGTTTCTATAATAATCATCGTTGGTCTTGTCAGGATTACAAGGGAAAAACGGAAAAAGATCGTACCCTGTTACTGCGTAAAATTCTGTGTTTTGCTTTAGAAGCTAAAAGTAAGTTTTGCTTTTATCAAATCAATTCATTAATGTAAAAGAGCTTTGAATACTTACATTTTGTTTTCTTTTAGAGTTTGTCCTTCAATTGAAGCCAATGTCTCTGGTTTTGCAAGAAAAACAGTTCAAAAGTCCGCCTTTCAGAACGGAAGAACATGGCTACAAGTGCATGAAGTTCTTTGTTAACAGTGAAAGATGCCACTCACGATGTCTGAGTGTCTCTTTTACTGGTAATGGATCCTCAAATTATATCTCCTTGGAACTCATCTCATCGTTATGGCAGAGAAATAAGGGATTTTTTCAGATTCCGCTACCCTCGGATAATGAAGTGTACAGGGTACGTAACTTAGTAAGTAAAGTAGTAATGATAATCCGAAGATAGATTGCATAACGATATTCACTAAAAGCTGTAGGCAATATTTCGGTTTATTATTCAGGCCGATGAAAAAACCATAAAAGAGCGCGGAATGTAAATACATGAGCGAATGTTCATTTGAATAACTGGAATAACAGTAGCTCGCGGCTAACTTTAAGGCCTTTGTTGAGCGAGGCTTGTTTGTTTTTTATATAAAAATCTTCTTTGAACAAAAGCAGTTTCCAATTAGGGTCCGAGTCAATGACACGCGTGTTGTCCCAGACTAAGCCGAGATAGGATTGTTTGGTATTTACATAATTAGTGTTGCCATGACCAGCAATTGGAAGGTTAAACAGCGAGAGAAGGTATTGGTAATAAGCACAGTCACCGAGGTGAAAGTAAACTAACTAAGTAACATACAGCTTAACCACTTCATTCGATGATACTGACAGGAAAAGGTTAATTCTGAGTAGCAAACAGGTATCCCGCTGAACGAAGAATATGCCTCAAACTTAAAAAAAGACACATTTGAATCTTGAGAAGTTTTTCTATTTTGTTGGACACCTGTACTGGAAGCATTCCTTAATGTACCTGAGAGTAGAAATTGGAATATGGTGGATCAAAATCGCAGTTAGTTTGTAAAATAGGAATTGTAGTTTAGAGTAAAATCCCGTCCTGTCAAAACCGTTTTGATACCATTGAACCTACTGCAAATCCAAGGGTATTAGCATCGAAACCAGTTCTTATTTATTAAACAGGAAAAGTTTTGCCAGAAAGATCTCTTTGAAAAACTTGATGAGACTTCCAAGATAATCTAAACATCGTGCCAAGCAGATTATTATCTTCTGTCCTTTTTTTGCCATTTTGCCGCATAACAGCTAGGCTGTTTAAGTCAGGAAAGTTAAGTATTCGCGAATTCTTGATGGCTTATTAAGATAATAAGCGCGAATTTATGCAAGATAAAAAACAAAGCTTCATTTCAGATGTTACTTTATCGCAAGTTGTGAGAAACGTCTCCAGGATTGCATCATCGATTCATACATTTAGGATTTTCAATGGGGAAGACCGCGTTAGCTTTAAGTTTGAAGCTATTATAAAAGGGCTTTTAATTTTGTCATGTATATGGTTGTTGTTGCTGTCTTGCTTGTGTTTTAGGCTATATTTATCGGACGGCTCAGCTACGCTCGACAAATGCTTGCAATCGATGACATTTCATTTTCAAATGAAGAGTGCAAAATCATACCACAGACGCTTGCCCTCCCAGGTAAGGAGATTGCATCAAGATTATTGAGCACTTTTCATGTAAACAACCTTTTGATGGCGAAAACAGCAATAGTAATTTCATGAAAGAAAAGCCTTCTGAATCTCAACTTGATTCGAAATTGATCTTGTGACCTGCGCAAAAGCGTTTTGTACCACCCATTTGATCGTTCTTATTAAAATTGCATTATAAATAAGCGGCAAAGGCTTAACGTCTTCATTCCTATGCAAGCCACGAAAAGATAGATGCAAAACAATTTTTTTTGCTTTGCCTTTATTGTTAAATAAGAAATATTTATCTGTGAAGCTTCATTATTGATATAAAATGCAAATTTTGTTTAAGGTTGCTCGGGATCACCTCGTTATTCCAAGGGATCTACAGGCACCATTACAAGCCCAAATTACCCCCAACACTATGGAAACAATCAATTTTGTGTCTGGAAAATTACAGTTCCGAAAGGCAGAGCCATTTTACTTCGATTTACCTCCTTCCATTTGGAGTCTTCGTGTAACTGTAGCCGTGACTCGCTTGAAATACAAGAAGGGTGGGACGATTCATCTCCTGTTCGTGCCAAATACTGTGGTGCTACAAGTCCACCCGACACAACATATTATCATAACATGATCAAAATAACTTTTAAAACAGATGGCACTAATGTTTATTCTGGTTTTCGTGCTAATTACGAAGCCGTCAAAACAGGTAAAAATCATCTTTTAATTATACAATAGATATGTTCAAATGTTCCGAACCATGTTGTAACTCGAAGAATTACATAGTAAGAATGGAAAAACCTATCCAGTTAGTGTTCATTCAACAATTAATTGTAAGCTTCAAAATTTATATCTTCCCACAATAATTCAGAACGATTTCAATTCACGATCATGATACAGAAGTAATCATTTATAAAGGCGGAGTTCATTTGAGCAATAAACCATACTTTTCTATGGGTTATAAGAATAAAAAACTACGCGGGATGTTGGGAGAACACGAGAAAATCTGTTAATCCCGACCCGAAGGCGAGGGGTTTACAGAATTTTCGAGTGTTCTCAAAACATCCCAAGTGATTTATTATTCTTATAACCCACAGAAAAGTATGGTTTCTTGCTTTAATGAAATAACTTTAAAAGAAACACCAAACTAATCCAAGCGTAACTTCGTTTTAACTAGATCAAAATCTCAATTCTCCCGACATGCAGCAAATCAAGCAAAATGGCCAATCAAAACGATTGTACAAACCGAATCTCAATTCGCTGTCCACCTGCCGCAAGTTAAGAAAGTTTTTAAAAGGAGATCAACAAGAGAAAAAATCGATTAATTGACAAAAATTAGATTATCTTTGGAAAGTACATTGAAAGTAAGTTTTCTGTTCAAAAAGAAAAGGCCAGAAACCAATGTTCCGGGATCACACGCCAGTTTATGGTTCGTAAGCGTAGATGGTGTCATTTTTGTTTTGGCAAGAAAAAACGTGTAAATGAACGAAGCTGCGTGACTAATGCAACTTGCAGCTGTTGTAGTGGAGGCCTTAGTTCATTTATAGTAGTTTAACTTGTTGATTGGGGCTTGCTATCACCAAAGTGCCACAGAAAGGATATTGCTGCACTCGCAAAGTTGTTGAATGGACGGCAGGTTTGAAAACTTTGCAAAATCCTTGCGCTTAGGTACGGCACTGCTTTTTTGTGGTTTAGCCATTTAATTTCATTGTAGTTTAAAGGAGAGAAGACTTTTTTTGTCTCGACAAACTCGTAAGAACACTTAGGGCTTACTGTGTTGCCTTTTTGGTTTGTTTTGCTTGTGATGTTTGAGTCTGTGTGATACTTTCTAACTGTTCATTGATCGATCAGTTTGTATTTTTGCACTTTAAGTTCAATTTCAGTTTTTTTTCTTTATTATGATACCTTGTTGCTGAACTTAGCTATACATTTTCTGAGTCTTTCGAGTTAAATTATCGGAAAGTTCTCATTATTGACGGCTCCTTTTTTCCGAAACAAAAAAAGGAAACTAATGTTTTTTGCTTTCTAGCTGTGGTTTATAAACCACAGTTTTTCGACCAACCACAGCGCGCTTACTATTTGGGTTGTTTTGTAAGTTTGGATAACATTTTTAATGGGGTTAAAACTTTTGATTTTAATCTACTCGTAATCAGGATCCTTGGGTTACGGTTCAAACCGGCTAATCAACCAATCACTGCGCATACTTGAACTCTGGAGAAAGCATAGAGGGTCGAAAGAGCGGCTATAAAGAACTTTCAAGATAATTCATTTAGCTGTGGCTATGCGTTGCAGGAAAAATCCTGCAATAAACCAAAGAAATGAAAGCGTTGTGCTTCTGGGATCCGGCTAGTGATGAAAAACCAGCAGTTATGCGCATGCATGCTAATGATGTAAACACTACCAGTAAAATGGCGCTGAGGCCTCAGAAGGGTCAGAAGGAACTAAGCCTGTACTTAACCCTAAAAATAGTTTGCGCTTGAGTGTTAGCAGCTGCAGACTGCGGTTCGGCTTTGTTATAGTATGATACAATTACTGATTTGGTACATCATTTGGTGGTTTAGTGTTTTTGTTCAGGTTTATTTTTAAGAAAATTTCTTGATAGCTTGAATGTTTTGTAAAAGTTGCTATACTGTATTAAAATGGTGTCATTATGTTCATTGAAGGTTGTCTAGGAGCAGCGCAGAGAATCATGGGAGTTAGCGGAGTGATCGCCAGTCCTTGTTACCCCGACAACTACAGATACAATGATCACTGTGAATGGGTAATTACCGTACCCAGGGGCATGACGTTACAACTAAATTTTATTTCGTTCGACCTAGGAAAGTATACACGCAGTTATGGGTCTCATTGCTTCAAGGAATATGTTCAACTGATTTATTCGGTAAACTCCAGAAAGCAGATCCATAAATTCTGTGGAAAAGAACGACCTTTCAGTCGCACTTCAGATTCCGGTACTATGAGAGTCATCTTTCAATCTTCCAGAGTATCAGTTAATCGGGGATTTTTTGCAATATTCAAGGCAGTATCCGAGCCTGTAGGTAATAATAATAATGATGATAATAATAATAATAATAATAATAATAATAATAATAATAATAATACATTTCTATAGCGCTATTTCTTAAAAAATCCAATAGCGCTTTACAATAGGCTTTAAAAGAATAATGCATGAAGTAATAATAATAAAATGAGAAAAGAAAAAATAACGCTAACTTACATGAGATTAACTTAACTCAATGATAACTTAAAAATATCTAACTATTCATTGGCAAAATACCTTGTAAATAAATGAGTTTTTAGTTTGGCCTTGAAAAGATATACAGAGGTTACTGAGTGCAGTTCCAGCGGAAGAGAATTCCAAAGGGTTGGTGCCTTGAAGGAAAAAGCCCTTTCCCATACGTTAACAGTTGAACAAGTTACAGTTTTCAAAATCTCTGCTCGTTCAGCTGACTTGTCAAACAATTTGAAAGTGGGAATTTATAGATGAGTTGATAGATCCAAGATTATTTGGTATTCATGCGAAAAACAGTCAGCTGTTAATAAAATCAAGCAATTTGATTATAAGCAAATATAAGGAACTAGCTACAGGTCAGGCTTTACTTTCTAACAAATATGTTGTATTTTTTCAATAGGATGCTCAGGGACTCCGGAAATACTTAACGTGCCGTCCGGATCAATCTCAAGTCCTTATTTTCCCGTTAACTATGATGTATTTCTGAATTGTAAATGGACAATAATTGCACCAAACAACAGTGGCATCCATTTGAGGTTTTTTACATTTGATTTGTTTGAAGCTAAAGGGATGGACACCTTGCAACTGAAAATCTATTCAAAGTCTAACCTTTCCTACTCACTGGGTCAATACAGTGGAGACACTAGGCCACCTTTGGTGTTCATACCTCAAGGCGCCTCTCTACAAGTAATCTTCGACGTAAATAGATGGCACATGTACTCCGGAAACGATAAAGTTGCATATACGTTCATTTGCAAAGGCTTCCTAGCAAAGTTCAGCGCCGCGTCCGAGTTTCCAGGTAAAAGAAAGTTAAGTTGAGTAATAACAAATATTATTATATAGTTTCGCCATTTTCTATTTATCACGTTTTTTTCTGAGCAATTTCATTGGCTTAATCTGACTTGTAAGGTATTCATGCCACTGAGCTGTCCCGTATTTTACAGTGGTGAGCTTCAAAGATGAAGGCACTTATTGAACTTTGTGGTCTAATTGCATGTACTACTGCCTTCTTCTATTTTTCGAAGTGATGAAGAAAGCCCAGGTTTAAACATATTTTCTAGATTTTGCTTTACTAGGCAAAAGCGGGTGTTTTTGTTAATTTGCCATAGTTGTTGCAAACTGTAATCCCGGTGTTTTCAGTGTTTCACTTGCGATGTTAACGGAGAACCAAGGGCTTCTATCAAGTAAGATGCCAATGAAGTATCGTGTCTCTCAAGTAATGCCGACTTCGTTTGACATTTGATCACACGTAAGGCCTTCGTATTCGTACCCATTTCAGCTACATTCCTGTATTAAAAGAGGAGTTATTATAATACCCAAGCATTAGCACTTTGAAACTTCTGAAATTCTTTGCACTCATAACATTGTTTTGTCTAAAAAGAACTACTGGATCCTTGGCCATTTGAGAAATCCTGGGGTAATAAACCAAAGCCTTTCCGACTCAAAACAAAAACATAAACGCCGACGAAGACAATTTTTCTCGCATCCGCCCTAATCCAAAGTTTTTGTTGAAAGTGATTGGGAAAATCCGTGTTTTCCCAAATTACCCTAGAAGGCATGAGGTGGGATCAAAAAGACCCCCCCCCCTCGATTTTTTGGAATAAAAACGTGCTATTTTAGCGATTGCCAATAACTTCCGCACAACTGTTCTTTGATTAGTAATACATCTTTTGAACCTAATTTATTGACGTCGTCGTTGACGACGATTTTGTCGGCACGTTTATTGAGTTTTTCTCGTGACCGCTTTCATCACAGGCTTACCAGACGAACTGTGTGAGTCCGTTCAGTTGACAGTTGCATATTAATTGAGCTCTCTTGCGGTTTGTCAGTGTTTATATGAGCTCGCACTGAATTTGTCCTTGTAACCTTCTCCCATAGTACATATGCTTTAAATAAAGGCCACAATAAACAATCATTGCTTTGTGGTGTGTTTATATTCAGAGCTTGGCGAATTTGTTAAGGATTTATTGGAGTTTTAAGAAGGTTTTTGGGATCGGGCTGCGGGGAGCGATGTAATAGGAGAAGGAAAGAGTAAAGGCAGGGAACTCTATCAGAATCGACTCGAAAAAACGCGTCAGAACTCAAACGAAAAAAGAAATCTCTCAAAGAATTTACCACAGAACGATCGATGGGCTCTTGATCTTTGTCCCAGGCAAGTTTCAGGCTCGTACACAAATTATCTGTACTAGAAAATCGGCATTTCTTTCACTTCATTGACAACGGAAAAGGTCCAGAACTTAACTGCCGCCAGATGGCATTTCAACCATGTCGTGTGGTTTGAATGTACGAATCAGCGACAACGAATAAAACCACAGCACAAACCACTCACTGCAGGTCGTAAAGGGATTGGCAGATTCAAACCATACTACATAGTTGGAATGCCATCTGGCAGCAGTTAAGTTCCGGACCTTTTCCGTTCTGTGGTAAATGTTTTGAGAGATTTCTTTTTTAGTTCGAGTTCTGACGCGTTTTTTCGAGTCGATGCTGATAGAGTTGCCTGCCTTTACTCTTTCCTTCTCCTATTACCTCGCCTCCCCGCAGCCCGATCCCCAAAACCTTCTTAAAACTCCAATAAATCCTTAATTAATTCGCCAAGCTCTGAATATACACACTTCACAAAGCAATGATCGTTTGTTGTGACCTTTATTTAACAGCATATGTACTACGGGAGAAGGTTACAAGGACAAATTCAGTGCGAGCTCATATAAACACTGACAAACCGCAAGAGAGCTCAATTAATATGCAACTGTCAACTGAACGGACTCACACAGTTCGTCTGGTAAGCCTGTGATGAAAGCGGTCACGAGAAAAACTCAAAAATGAATTTAGTGCGAGTTCATATAAACACTGACAAACCGCATGAGAGCTCATTTAATATGCCTAATATGTCAACTGAACGAACTCACACAGTTCGTCTGGTAAGCCTGTGCTTTCATGGCCAGTAAATTTCTAAATTTAACTCTTTAGCTTCGTTTGATAAATAACCACGTTTTAAACTGCATTATTGATTGACACATCACCTGTGGTTTCGTTTTCTTGAAGGAAGTGTAAATTAGTATGTTTTTTAAGGACGACCGGTTTCGAAAAACTTCACTAAATTGTTACATGATTTTGTTATTACGCTTGGTTCATAACCGGTTTGAGGCGCCATGTTGTTTTTCTCCAGCAATCAAAAGTCTTATTAGGAATCTAGAAAACGTTGCAACTCACGCAGGATTAAAGACAGGAAAAATGGTCAGCCAGTGTACTGTGTTTTGAGGTTGCCTTAACCTCATACAGTAAAAGCCGATATTGTTCTTAGATATGGTTATTCAAAACAACATTAAAGTACAGTTAATCGACTTTTAAAGTTCCTGACTTTGGAGTAGTACGAGTTATTGCTTCCAAATCAAACTTAAACATATTTGACACACTCCGGGTGTCCTGTTGAAATCCCAGAGTGTGCCAAAAATGAACATGCTGTATTGAAATTGACTTGTTTTTAAGCACCAGTTGCCTAAGGTATTCTAAAGAGCAGCCACGTATTTTTAGAATGGTAAACTATTTATAACATTTTTTGAATAGGAAATCAAGTTACGCTCAACTTAGTCTTTAGAACTCGTATGTTTATGGGATTTCTTTCGTGTTAGGCTGCCGAGGAACCAGTCACGAGTTTGCAGGGAGTAGCTATTTTATCACCAGTCCATATCATCCGGGAAATTACAGTAACAATATGAATTGCACGTGGCGTCTAACTGTACC
>JAOBRD020815894.1:0-13374 GCA_027575215.2 Hydrozoanthus sils
GGTTGGGAGTACATTTGAGTAAAAATCATGCATAAATAGAGCGATATCAAGAAATACTAAATCATCAAATTTGAGGACTGCTATTTTATGAAAAAGTGGAGATGAATGTGAGTAAGAGTTGGAGAATGTGATTATTCTAATTGCCTTTTTTTGAAGAGTCACAAGGGGCTTTAGTGAGGTTTTATATGTGCTCCCCCAGGTTATTAAATTGTAGTTAAAAAAGGAAGGATTAGGGTATAATATAACTGAACAAGCACCGTACTAAAAGACAAGTTATATATTAATTGTAAAGGAAAAGATAAACATTTCTTGAGGAGTTTCAATATAAAAACTGGGATACTAAAGGGGCCAGTTGCCTTGGAATTGTATAAGCAATTAATCTCATCCTCAATTTCTTTCTCTGAAACAGGAGATAAGAAAAACTATTTTTCAAAGGTGTTGAAAGATATGACAAAGGGTTTATATTGACCGAATGAATTTTTTCTGCCAAATTACTGAAACCTGTAAAAAATGTCTATTAAAAGCAGAGGCTATTTCAGTTGGGTCTTTTAAAGTTATATTGTTAGAGATAATCTTAGTTGGTATGTGAGATCCTTTGGGCTTTAGGGTTACTAGTTCTTTAATCCTTGCCCAAGTTTTCTTGATATTCTTATTATTTTGAAGAAAGTAAGTTTGGTAGTAATTTTTTTTGCTAGCACGAAGTAGACATGTAATCTTATTGCGATAGAATTTAAATTTAGTTAGGTGATAAGGGTTTCTAGTTTCAACGTATTTTTTGTATAACTTTTCCTTTACTGTTATAGATTTTTTTATTCCAGAAGTAATCCATAGTTTGGAAAGTGATTTGATTTCTTTTCTTGTGTATTTGCGGATAGGAGCATGATTGTTTAGTGCTTTGGTGATATGATTATAGAAGTTTTGAAAAATTGTTGTAACATTTGAAGCATCTGAGTTTTCAAAAATAAATTTTGATCAACAATATCTTGAAATTCAGATACAAAAGAATTTCTATCAAATTTGGAGAATTCCCTTTTAAACAATTTGATGTTATTTGGTAAGTTGGATAATTTATTAACATTTAGAAAGTTAGGCAGGTGGTTTGTAATGCTACTCAAAACATTACCACTAATAACAAAATGTTCCAGAGAGTTAAAGAATATTTTATCAATTAAGGTTGCACAGTGATGGGTTATCCTTGTTGGTTTCAAAATTTGAGGATGAAAATTATCTGCGCACCTATGGAATTTACAGAGTCCTCTTTTTCCAAATGTGAATCATAATTTAATAGATTGATATTAAAGTCGCCCATCAGAAAGCAGAATTTTCCTTCCGTATTAATTTTTTCACTAGTATTGTAGAGGAAATCTGAAGTTTTCTCTAGTTTTGCATTAGGATGTCTGTATATAATGCCACAGACAATATTGTGTTGATGTGGGATGTCAAATTCAACCCAGAGTGACTCAAATTCTGCATTTGTGTGACAGAATTCATTCCGCAGAGTGTATGAAAGGATCTTTTTTATGTAAAACCCAGCACCCCCTGCATTTGACATAGTTGGCTGTGATACGAAAGTGTAATTAGGAATATCAGTATTGATGATAGGGTAAGAAACACCTTTGATTTTGGTCTCAGAGAGGCCAATAATTGAGAATGGATAGTTTAGTGAATAAATTTATCAAAATTTGCTGCAAGACTTCTTATATTAAAGTTAACGGCAGAGAAAGCTTTTTTACACTTTTACATGATTGGATATTTTCACATGTATGAAACTGATGAGTAGTATAACATTTAAAATTTGTAGATATTGGTAAATGTGAGTCTATGTCTGCATTTGAAATATTAGGATTATTATTAACAGAAGCAGAAATATCAAAGCTTGGAAGAGAGTCTATTATTAAGTTTGAAACTTTACCAGAGCAAAGACATTCAGTGTTGGAGTTAAAGACTAGCAAATCAATTAACTCATGTTGACCAAGGCGGCGAAAAGGAAATATGTCAATTCTACAGTGCAGACATATCCATAGAACTCCTGTTTTAGAAAAGCCATTATATTCTTTAACAGAGAGAACTGTACATTTTAAATGAAACCAATTAAGGCAGTTGTCACACTGAATGCCTCTGGTATTTTTCCTAATAACTTTTGTACATTCCCTACACTTTGAGTCTGTTATAAAGTATAAATTGTAAATTTATGTTTCTCACTATAACAGGGCGGGAATATACAAAATACAGGATAAATAATTTGACACTTAGCTGGCTTAGCTGTTAACCACATGCATTGGAAGCAGAAGCAGTATGATATTTCTTTAACTTCGCTAGATCTGATTCAGAAGCAACAAGTGTGGATCGGGTGTCAATATCTTTGTTCATGTATATGTTGCCATTTGATGTGGAAATAAACTTAAAGTTCAATTCCTTTTTAACCTTTAGAGCAGATTTGAATAGCTTTTTGCGGCGCTTGGTGAGGCTGTCTGAGATGTAGTTGTTATATCCAAGATCGGGCTTGCGATCGAGGCCCTCAATATCATTTGATTTGCTGATTTTGAGTTTCCATCTTCCACCATAGAATTCTTCTTTTGTGTCTCTTCTTCAAACTTGGCGACGATACTGGGAGGTGAGGAGGGTAAAGTATTCCTTTTTTATCGGTCCAGGGCTTGTTCGGTGGTAATCGATGGCTTATACTGATGTCTTCTTCTGATATATCAACATCCATCAACTCTGCGACTTGACATACGATGTGATTCGTGTCTTCGTGTTCGCTGATTGGAATACGCTTTATCTCTACACATTCCCGCCTAGAATACTGCTCAAATTCGTCTATTTTGGTGCAATTCTCTGTGATCTGATTGACCATGGCGTTGATTTGTGACTTTAAGGCTTTATTCTCCAGGTCAAGTGACTTGTTAGACATCTCAAGAGATTTCACTTTTGCTTCGAGCGCTCGAAATTCTTCATCTTTGAAGTTCAGATTCTTCTCTATATCTTCGATAATTTTCCTAAAATGTTCTTTTAAAGCAGCCAGTGTTGTAAATTCACCCATAATTTCGACAAAACACACATAAATGAAAATTAATATCACTTGATCTCAGTTAATATCACTTAATATCACTGAAATATACACAAGATTTGCCGAGCTACAAGTGAGCGTCCACCTTGCTCGCTGACCGCTGACCCCATACAAAGAGGAAAGGAAAGAAATAAATTTTATTGTTGTTTGCATGTATGCATACGACACAAACCATTTAAAAAACTGACATTCGACCTCTTTCTGTTTTGTTTATTTATAGACATGTGAAGCCATTGTCACCAAACTTGGCCCCATCCATCTCAAGGCCCACAGGACAAAAGAGGCTTGGATGGAGATATCAGACGAATTCTTCAGCATATGGAATTTCCCAATGCTCTCTTTGCAATTGATGGGATGCGCGTCCTGATTCAGCAGCCTGGACAAAGTGGAAGCCACTATTATGACTACAAAGGAAACAATTCGATAAGTGCAATGGTTGCAGTTGGTCCCGAATATAAAATCCTAACAGCTGATGTTGGAATGAATGGAAGGATGAGTGATGGAGGGAACTGGAACAGAAATCAGTTCAGGAGTTTATTAGAAGACAAAGCCAACCCACTGCATATCCCCAAATCTAGGCCTTTACCGGGCAGATCGTTTAAAGTTCCTCTTGTTGGTGTTGGGGATGATGCATTCCCGATGACCTCGGACTTACTGAAGCCATTCTCTCAGTCTGTTTTGATGAATAAACAAAGAATCTTCAATTATCGGTTGAGCCAAATGAGAAGAATCAGCGAAATGTTCTCGGAATCATGGCACAAAAATGGCAAGTCCTAAGAACTGTATTTAAATTGGAGCCGGCGAGGGTGACAACAATAGTTATTGATATTATGGTGCTCCATAATTACCTAAGGAGAGAGAGATGCTATGTAAACATTTTTTCTATGGAACATCAGTCAGCCTCAGAGAAGACAGGCTCATGGCTTGATCTGCCACCGTTATCCAAAGGACAGAATCATTCGGATGCTACAAAGGCCATCAGATAAGAGTTCTGTGAGTACTTTAATCATCAAGGGGCAGTGAGTTGGCAATGGGTAGCCGCTCGAATAGATGGGTAAAACATCATTCTGAACAAGAGACTCCCTTAACCAAATTCCATTTCAATATTTTCGGGAATGCAGAATGACTGAGTGACACATAAATTCCAAAACAACTATTTAAAATCTGGCTGGAAAACCATTAAAACACCTATGTTGGAGAAGAGGCTATGAATATGTGTTCTAAAATCTTTATCTAAAGCAAATAGATCAAATAATCGTTTTGGCAAGAAAACAGCCCTTGCTTGCTTTCTTAACTAAACAGATAGCATCGTCAATTGTAGCATATGATACTGTACTGAATTCACTGGGAATACCAACATTAACAGACAAACATTTGGGATTGCACAAATGGTGTATGAGTCTAAATTCACCGGCTGCTTTCTTAGGTACCACTCCGAGAGGAGAAACGCAAAATTTTTTAAAAGGTGCCTTTTCAAATGTCCCAGCTATGCGATCGGCCTCAATTTCTTTAGAAATCTTTGCCTCAACAACATCTGGTTGTTGTGCGTTGAGGAAGACTCACACTGAATAGAAAAACCCTCAGTAAAACCAGACCTCAAAAATTCTGCTGCTGAATGCTCGTACCCGTCAAGAAGCCAAATACGTCTTTCGGCGTGCACTGGAGTTGGTAAGTTTAGGCTTGGCGGACAGGGGTTGCTTTGGACCTAAAGGCTCCCTGGGGCACGAAAAGTACACGTTTTAGCAACATGGGGGCCGTCACACTTAAAGCACGTGTGTTTAAAATCATAGCCCGGGCTATTGAAGCCACAATGATACTTAAAACAAAAATCGAAGGGAACATTAAATTGAGAACCTCCCGTCGACTGCGCCCCAATCTTTTGAGGTCTAAGGAAACTCAAGCAAGAGTATCCGCCGTGGTAAGGCTGGGATCTTCGGGAGCATGCGATAATGTAGAGCGCTGTTGTTGGATACGATGAATAACTGCGTCAGCTAAGCATGCGATGACATCGTCGCTGAATTCGCCTTGCGCACTTCGCTGGTCTTCCAACACTTGATGAACGGCCTCATTGGGAACTTGGGGAGCCTGATCGCGCTGGGCAAGCTGACGTTTACGCGGCTTACCGTTTTGACTCGCACTTGAGCGCTTCTTATGCTGGCGAAGTGACGTACGAGGCATATCGATCTAAGAAGAAATAAAGAAACGGCAGAAAGGGGCAAATAAACCAAGATGTGAACAACTCATCTTAATCGGGACGCAATTATGTATATATGAACAAACAAGGGAAATGCCCTGTCAGGCATATGCTTGTCGACGCAATTTACGGCATTTCCCCACGTTAACACGGGACTTAAGTCTAAAACAAGACCACAAGTCCAACAACACTAGCTTAGGTCAAAACAGACCACAAGCTCTTTGCCGTGACGTATGTCTAAACAGATAACGTTAAGGTCAAACGACTCACAACGATAAAACGTGAACTGAATCACTGACGTCAATTGCACACAATAGCACAAAAGGAAATTGACTAATTGCCGCCAACATAATGATAAATAACAGACCTCAGTTTCATGCAGTGACATAAATCTTAACAGACATTTGCTCTGATAAACAGAAAGGTCTATCGACCCACACAACGAAATTGTAAGTGATTAATTGATATCCGGCACATGACATGATAGCACTAAAAGTAAACCGGCGAATGGTTGCCGACCTCCTACATTATAAATAACTTAATGCCTTTAAAATAGCACCACGATAACTGCGGTACAAGAGATACTGACCCTTGGGATTAAGATGGACACCATCCCGTAAGTACAAAAATGTTTTGGGGCAAGTAAACTTGCAATGCCGCCAGCAAAAAACAAGGTCCAGTGGATCAAGCACTACCTCAAGGTATTGTTGTAAAACCTTTGCTCGCTCGAGAAAGGAATGGGAGTGTGGTGTATTTATCGCTCGTGGCATAACGTGGCAAACGCAGACAACTGAAACAGAATCAAAGGATTTTAGGAGCACTAAAAGCTCTTCTATTTCAGACCCTACAACTTCAAGACCTTTTTTCCACAACTCGTCACCAACCGAGCCGTGCGGCCGCCTATGCCGTATAAATGTACATCGGCGGTACCACCTAATCTAAAACAAGATGAAGTCTGTGGGTGGAACTTACGAGAAAAATCTCTTTTTGGTCTTTTTACGAAGGAATGACCCAGAATGAGAACTGTTGGAACGCCCCCCATAAGTATAAACGAGAAACGCAATATCCGAAAACGAAAAGAAAACAAACGAAGTTTATCGAAACAAGTGCAAACAAAAAACAATAAAGAAACAAAATCGTACTTACCAAAAATACAGATGTAATAATAACCAAGGAAAATTCGATTGATGAAGAAAAAATCTTTTTAAAAGAGCTTGAACGTGAACCCGTCAGACGCAAAGTCACAATGATGCTGTACACTTGATACCCGGGTATTTGTATGGAACCAGCCTAGGCCTAGATACAATATTCGATAAACTACCAGACTAAAGATATAGGCTATCGTTGTCTACAACGTGACTGTGTATGCATAAGCGTAATCTGATCGGCACAGAAAACATAAAAACCCTTTTTTTGCCAAATATCTAATTTTTCTATGCTTGATTTAATCTCGTGTTCTTTGCCATGTTCTTTCTTGTTTTGTTTTGCTTCATTTATTTACTTTTAATTTATTTTTTAGGGGGACAAGGGGCTATTTTCCCTACCAATTATCAGTTGCTCTGTCCTTAACATATATATATATATATATACATCAAATCTACATGATCTTATGTACTTTTACGGCATTAAAAATTTTAATAAAAAACTAATATATATTGAGTACTGCCATTTTTGTTTTGTTACTATTTTTGCTGATATTACTTGGTCATGATTTCAGAAAGTATGCATTTCCTGCCTTTCCAACCTCCTTTTATAATGCTTTCAAGCTATGCATTCCTAACAGTGCAAGTGCCAACGTTCATGCATATAACTTTGTTTGGCACACCGAAACCTACAAAACTGCTCCTACTGGCAATCCCCAACGAAGAATAAAGATATTTTCTGGACCAATTTAAGGAATCAGAAAGGCCACTTCAAGCTCAGCCAGTGCGGCCTGCTTTTCGTCTTTATTCCCAGCTTTCTCGTTCGACCATAGACATTTATTTCATCTTTCATTAGCTCTATCAACTTTAGTCTTTCGTTATCGTTGAGTCGAGGCTGTTCTAGCGGCTTTTCGTCACTCAAAACCACTTCGTCTCCTACTTCGTACGACAGCCGCCATCTTGTTTGTTTACATGACCACGCTCCCAAGTAAAGTCTGAATTGGTTTCTGGGAAGGCGGTGCGCTAAAAATTGGCCGTGACCCTGTTACACGAGCCAACTTTCTCAAAATCCGTCATTTTGTGTTAACAACGCGTTGCCGAGCAAAACATTGCACGAAAAGTCAGCTTTGGTACTATGTTACACGACGTTCAACTTTTAACGCAACATCGTTGCGCGAAAAGTCGCGCTAAAAGTTGAATTTAAATCTTGACTGACGCACGCGTAACGCACTTTCTTAACTACTAAGGATCATAACTCTTCTGCAACGCACTTGGACCTGCTTAGTGTCCAAATAGCGACCTTTCTTATAGATAACTGAATATTCGAAGGTGTGATGAATAATTAAACACAATGTCCGCTAGTGCTATAAATAATTAAGTTGTTATAATAGCCAGTTTCGCTTTTTTAGGTGTCTTTCAAAGCTTGCAAATATCGAACGGAGAGAATTTGGTTCATATCGTTTGTTTCTATCTTTCTTACAAACAGCAAGGGCAAACTCGCTCAGATAGTCGTTGAGTTACGACGGTGAAATCTCTTCTTCTTCTGATTCCTCTGGCAGCAACCTGAGTCCACGATCGCAAGTGCAGACATAATGAATAAAGAAAACATTCTAGGACATACTGATACCGAAAACTAAACAACTAAACACACAAAAGAAACCTTTGTCCAAACGACTTAAAGTATCAGATAGGATATATACAAAATCACAAAAGAACGTTGTAAAGCGGCCGTTGCACACCCCCCGCCTCACACTGCGAATTTTCGCGCTTGTGATAAGACGAATAAGCTCATTGGTCAAACTGGCAAGTTCAACAAATAAACAGTAGGCTAATTTCCTGCCAAATGTCGTTGTGCAGAATTTCAGTTTATTTCAAGTCACGAGGCAGAATATCGTCGGGTGATGTGAAAAGTTAGTATATATACTCACGAAGGGAAACGTAACAGACCAAGAATGCGGCACAGATTAGGAGAATGTGTCCGTATTCGTTCCCCAGTAAGTTAAAAAACTGATTAACCGACGTAAAGAGATGTTTCTCTTAACTTTGACGACGCCAAGGGGGCGTCCTGCGTTTCGCACAGAGCATATTTAGACAGTTCCTGTTCAAACATAGACAACGATTCGTATATAAGTTTAGTCAAGTAACAGTCCCCAAATAGCTATCGCGAGGGGTACTAATTGAGTTACTTTAATGAGATCTGTGGCATGCATGACGGGGAAAAGAACTAAGATGTGCAAGATGTAGGCATTTCGGCGTCGCTACAGGCAAAGAACTTGTCATTGTTGATAATAAACACAGATATTCTAATGTGTATGGATGGCCTTTATTTCTATCAATAATAATTGAGACGGTTGACAGGTAATGTAACAGGTATAATGTTGGGATCAGGATAAAAGCTAATTTCGTTGAAATTTGAAATTGAGAATTTTGAGAAAAGTGAAGTGGTTTTAAATCACCACACTTTTTTTATAAGAACCAATAAACTTGACCGAGGTTCGTTGCTGTTCATTTTTTTGGCGATTTGAGCCTCAAATTATTCTAAAGTTGTCCTTATCTCTATGTGTTGTTTAAATCGAGTGAAAACTAAGCCTTAGGTGTTACAAAAAATTAAAAGAATTAACTTCGTGTACAAATTGAAGCAGTGACTGATGAAAGGAGAAAAACTAAGAATCATTTTTGTATTGCCCGATCGATTCTTGGATGGTAAAGTATTAAAAATTGTTAGCTATCGAGCCCGAGCCTTCTCATCTTGTTCTTAAATTTTAGCCGATCTGATCTTCGTCGGCAGATGCTACTGCCGAAACATATCTATTAAGAAATTTAAAGTTGTTGTATATGTGTTAAAAATTTTAATAAGTCTGCTACTCAATCGTTAATTTGTATTTATTATAAGCAAACAACTGGATATATTGAATTTTAAGCGATTTGATTGGTTCCCTACTTACTGTACGTATATTTAAAAATTATTCCACGAACGCGCGTTAGATATGAGGTGTAGCTATAGATAACCGACGAGGCGCGAAGCGCCAAGTTGGCTATTTCACCTCATATCCAACAAGTGTGACTTTTACGTTACCAAAAATGCAGACAATAATTTTAAACCACTTCCCAAACAATTTTGCATTCTTTTTAAAAATTTTAAGGCACAATCTGTTGAATGTGATAGTTTTCGATATTTTTGCACTAGCTACGGGTTTTCACAGCAATATCTGGTTATTTTTTTTTATGTTGCAATTTCTTCTCTGGTAGACGAAATTCGTGTATCTAGTACAAGACTGACTTCATCTACGAGAGATGGTTTTATACTGCAATATCGGAACAATCTTTGCCTTTCAATGAGTACACGCGATGACTGTTTGGTAGTTCAAAAATGCAAAATCGTGCAACTTTAAAAGGCTCCAACTCGAAATATTTTTCGCAGCTTGCTGAAATTTTGCAAAAAAATAGCAAGATACTTGGAATAAAAAAACGGTACCAGCGTTTTGCGATATTTTGCCTGGATTTGAAGTTATTGGCTTTTTCTGAACTTTTAAGAAGGCGCGTAAACTTTGAACTGTGATTGAAAAATAATGAAGCATTAATCCGCAAAAGCCTGGTACCGTTTTGGTGGCCATTTGGTGCTAATTGATTCGGCTTGTAGTTGATGTCATTACGTTTGATATTTTTTGAGATGGAGCTCTTTGTTTGGAAATGCTTGCCTCTGAAACACAGGCCTGTAAGACAAATCAGTTTTTGTCATTTTAATATAACGAAAGAAAAATTTTTGAAACTACTGAGGTTTCAGAAAATATACACTTTCATAGGGGTAAAAAGTATGCCGCACGCGCTACGAAAGAAAAACTAAGAACGTACCTAAAACCATCCTGATACCTTAAAAACACCCTTTTTGTTTTTCCATCGTGGCTTGCTTATTTTGTGTCCGAGAGATTCCCTTCTATTATCATTGGACTTGTTCATTTAAAGAAAGTATCCCCCAATTTTTTTAACTCAAGTATTTTTCCCGTAAAAACTTAACCGTATTGCAAAACTTTAGCCTTCGATTGTTTTTTTCCCCCAAAACAAATTTTCTTATTTTGTATTTGAAAAACTATAGGTAACTTTCGTTACATACTTAGCTACTACTTCGTATTTTTTAAATTAAAAGTTCATATGCTTATCCATTGAAATAACGAGAAATACCAACATGAACTAATTACAAAAAGCTATAAAACGCAATCGTACTTGTTCTAAATTCATTTCAGACTGTGTGTTGTTGTACATGCTACAAAGCCTTTTGGTGTTTACATGTGCCAATTTGTACTTTAAGCGATTTTAAACAACCAAGTAAAGTAAATTTAACTTGGAAGCTTCTTTGCTGTTTGGCTTGCTACTCTTGCTCCTTATTTGACTCAGGCTTTTCCTCCATAGCAATTTTCTCCATTTTGCCCTTTATATTATAGCTAGCAGTGAAACAACGGAAGAAATCCATCCGGGCTGGCAGTAATCTTCTCTCAAACACAAACTTGGTGAGATAAGAGGCACCAATAAGTGCCAGAAACGATAACAACATGGACAAGGTTTTGAAGGGAAACAGCTGACCGTAGATATCGCTGTAGAAAGGGTACTTGATGAGTGGAGGAATATTATAGAAAGTGACGCCTGCAGAGAAACGGAATATGAATGCTACCACGAGACCAACCAAGGACCCATATGCGTTTGTGTTTGGAAAGTGCACGGCACACAGATACTGTGGAAACATGGTGACACCGCCAAAGTCTCCAATCATGTAGAAAATAGTGTAAATAGACTTTGCGGTGAGGGCTACAACTGTTGCGATCACAGCAGATAGAACAATTGATGAACGCATCACCCAAGTAACTTCTCTCTCGCTAGCCTGAAACAAAAAAAGAAATTCAAAACGAAGCTATGCATGTAGTCAGGTTATCTATTTAAATATTTCTCACAAAGATAGAATATTGGCAAATGTATTCTTACAAAGGACGAAATATCTAACCATTTTTGCATTACAGCAGCTTCTTGGTAAACAGAAAGCAACGTAGATGCTCACTGTGCTTTGTGCCTAAGGTCCTTTGAATTGTTATCGCTACTTTTTAAACAATCAAATACGTTGGTTCTAATACGTTGCCAAACGAAGCAACGAAACTAAGCAAATTACCTAATGAAGCTTCTGAGCTGAAAGACTTACTAAAGCAAGTTATCTTCCTCTAGATATGTCGCTAAAACAATGATTACCTTGATGAATTCTTCCACTACTGGCGTGAGCCACCACTAATTGATAGCTAGCCTATTTCAAGAAAATAATAATCGGGTGAAGGTCACACTGCTGAAGCTAGTTACCAATTGTTTAACTAACCTGAGGTCTCAACACTTTCTTGTAGAGATTAAAGGCAATTTCTGAAGCAATAGCAATAAACGTAGAGTCCATCGAAGACATGACCGCAGCAGACACTGCTCCGAGGCCAATTACAGCAACCCAGGTTGGTGTGAGGTACTGAATCACTAACGGTAGCGTCATGGAGTAGTCAATCTGTTGATTGGTTGCGTTTGTGCTGTTCAATGACATCAAGGTGTCTGCGTAACCTGTCTGGCTCCAGTCTAGAAAAATTGAAAATTTCCTGAGAATTTTGTTGTAGGTTATATTTCAACGTCACATAAATCGTTATTTTATTATGATTCGTTATTTCTATCTTTTAACAAAACAAAAGTTATTTCGTGGCCATCATTAGTATACTGATTACTGAAGAATCGAAACGGAATGGCGACCAATGTTATGATCATACACAGAAGCTTAACACCAACACTGACGTTTCTGAAATAAGTTCGGAGTTCACCCTAAGTTGATAGACAAAATGGACTTTTGCTGTTCACAACCATTCCTGCATGGGTTTCAATATTTCAAGCTTATTTAACTTGTTTGTCATTTTGCTTGTATAAAACCGAAAAAATCACTGTCCTCTGAGGCCAAAATGTGTGTGAGTTGTTCAACTATTCAAAAGCGTTGTCTATGGCTATCTTAACAAACGTGATGTGGCAAACCTGTGATAGCCCTGATAGTTCCAAAAATTACTGATGAAGTAAGCAATACCAAATACCCAAACGGACAAACCTTTGATAGCCCCGATAGCTCATATGATTACTGGTGGAACAGGCAACACCAGATATCCAAATCGACAAACCTGTGTCAGCCCCGACAGCTTTAAAGATTACAGGTGGGATAAGAATTACCAGATATCCAAATGGACAAACCTGTGTTAGCTCAAATAGCTCCAATGATTACTGGTGGAATAAGCAACTCAAGATATCAAAATGGTCAAACCTGTGTTAGCCCCGATAGCTCCAGTGATTACTGGTGGAGTAAGCAATACCAGATAACCAAATGGACAAACCTGTGTTGGCCCCGATAGCTCCAGTGATTACTGGTGGAATAAGCAACACCAGATATCCAAATGGACAAACCTGTGTTAGCCCCGATGGCTCCAATGATTACTGGTGGAATAAGCAATACCAGATATCCAAATGGACAAACCTGTGTTAGCCCCGATAGCTCCAATGATTACTGGTGGAATAAGCAATACCAGATATCCAAATGGACAAACCTGTGTTAGCCCCGACAGCTCCAATGATTACTGGTGGAATAAGCAATACCAGATATCCAAACGTGGCGACAAATGAGCCAATTTTGGCAATTTTTAGTGTTTTGGCAGCCAGAAACCTCTGGAAAGTTGCATCCACCGCGGAGCCACCTAAGCTCTTAACGGAAAGAATAATGGTTAGTAGCGTTGTTTTTCACGACAACGGAAGTAGCAGCGAAAACAATAGAAATCATCTTAATGAAAACCAAGATACACTAATAAAACAAAAGGTGTTATCAGTGAATTGCGAATGGTAAAATCAAAATGGTGGTAAGTGGCCGACCAGTAGAAAAATGATAGGAGGGGGGGGGGGGGGGGGGAAATGCAAAAAAAAATTTG
>JAOBRD020815996.1:0-13373 GCA_027575215.2 Hydrozoanthus sils
CCCCCCCCCCGTTCCGCCGCCCATGCTAGTGTAACTGCAGTGGACGTCGTAGCGCAATTTTGATTGTTTTGGCTAAGAGATTTCTCCGCAATCGTTTGAAATCAACCAACTCCGAGTTTATTTTTGTAATCGCAACAACTAATTTCAACCCACCCAGCCGGGTTGAGATCACAGCTGGGGGCTTAAATTCGTCACGTAATCGCAGCCTTACGTCCTGTTTATATGGTCTCAGGTTGAAGAGTTATGATACAGGCGAGTTTGTACTGTCGCAATTTGTAATAGCATCACAATTTATAATACCTGTCGCAATTTGTAACAGTTGTCGCACTGATTTGTAATACCTGTCGCAACTGGTAATAGCGGTTGTCGCAATTTGTAATAACGGTTGTCGCAATTCAGTGTAATAGCGTACCTGTCGCAATTTCTAATGGCACTTGTCGCAATTTGTAATAATGTGAGCTGTTGCAATTTGTAATAGCGTACCTGTCGCAATTTGTAATAGCGCCTTGTCGCAGTTTGTAATTATGTGAGCTGTCGCAATTTGTAATAGCACACTGTCGCAATTTGTATAAATTTTTCAATACACTTTCTTGTTATTTTAAAGTCTTTTTAAAACATTTCTAAAGCTTTAGGCGACTACTGACTGTTTTTTAATGTGAAATAAGCACACATGTAGCATAATAACGTCACAGGTCTTATGATTAGGTAAATGTCTCGATGTTTTGCTTTGCATTTCGTTTCTCAGATGATAGAAGTCGTATTTTCCATAAGGTTTTACATACCAAAACAAAGCAGGTGAACTCGCTACTTTCTGCGGATTCTTAATTTCTGTAATTTTGTCGAAGGCTATCAGTAACAAATTACTTTAACCGACTTTATGATGTATACACAAATTGTATGTGTGCTAAATTTAAATTTCCTGTGGTTAGATTAAAAAGAAAATTTTCGAATTAACCAAACAGCTACCATTTGCCAAACTGAATGGTGAAAAACAATAAAATTCGAAGAAAATAGTTTATCCAAAAATATATATCATTTTCAGACATTAAGTTATGAGTTATATATCATACACAGTTACACTTTGTTTATAAAAAAGATCTGAAAGCAGGGCTATTACAACAACATCATTTTTTGAGCAGGGCCTGGTTGTACGAAGCCTGGATAAGCTATCCGCGACCACCGGATAAGTGCTTTCTATTATCAACAGTAAAAATTTAATAAACGTTGTTTGATACCATTTAAACCATTATTTTAAGAGCCTTCTATTCACTTAACAACTAGGGATAAAGAAACCAACAAAGAGTAAAACAATCTTTGATTTATTAGGGACGACCATTAGCTTTTATCCAGCGGATAGTGTATCCAGGCTTCGTACAACCGGACCCTGGTGGCTATATTTCACACATTGTTATATTTATATACTGATTCTGATCTGACGAGGACTTAACCAATGACTGTTTACCCCAATTTTCGCTCAAATGATGTTGTGAGATGAAGTGAAGAAACTACTTTATTTCATTTTATTTATACGTACATCTATCGCAAAATCGAAGTTTGAGCCTCCCTTGTTTTAAATTTCCCCAAATGGTCTTAACCGCTCCCCCCCCCCTTTTTTTACCGGAGATAACTGATTAATCCATTTGCCGACGTAGGTTGTTTTTTTTAATATTTTTTTAAATCTACATTTTCTTTTACATAATTTACATTTGTATCAATACAATATTACAACATTATATATCATATATGCCGACAAAGGTATATCATTCCGGATATAATGCATAAGCCAAACCGGCCCTGTACTGTCGCAATTTGTAATAACACCCTGTCCTAATTTGTAATAACACCCTGTCGCAATTTGTATTAGTAGTTGTCGCAATTTGCAATAAAACCTTGTCGCAATTTGTAAAAATGAGACTTGTCGCACTTTGTAATAGTTGTAATAGCCTTTTAAAACCTCTTTCTGGCATGTTCACAGTCTTTCTAGGGCATTTCGGAAGCTTTAGATGACCGAACATTTTCAAATGTGAAATACGCGTACATGCAACATTGCAATGTTAAGGTCATGTGGTTATGTAAATTTCTAGATATTTTGCTTTGTATTTAAATTTCCCTGATAAGGTTGCAGAAGCCATATATTTTTTCATACGATTATACAAGCTAAAACAAAAGCGGCAGAACTCGCGACTTTCTGAGATTTTTAGGGTGCCTATTAATTCGTGGAAGAATATTTATATATTATTTACAACAGATTACTTTGACCGGCTTTGAAGTTGTGAGTGCTAAAAATTTGAATTTCTTGTGGTTCGATTAAAGGAAAGTTTCGACTTAAGCAAAAAACCATCAGTTGTAAATGCTCGAGTTCTTCCTGAACTGAGACAGGCAGGGAAAGTGCTAAACTGAATACACGCTTTTTTTATAAGAACAATTTTTTAAGAACAACGAGGCTCAGATTGGCGAAAATTTAAAAACAATTTAAGAACAAGCTGAGGCTCGGGCTCGATGGCTAATTGTTTTAATTTAAAAGTTCGCTGAGCTTCGATCTTCGACTCAAACAATACAGAATGAATAAGAAATGCTTCGCAGTTTATAATGACTTGAAATTGTCTCGGGAAAATGGCTTGGCGAATTCGTTTTTTAACACACGTATTGCAATATCTGTTTGGCTTAGTTTTTCTTCGATTTAAAAACACATAGAAACAAGAACTATTTAAGAACAATTTGAGGCTCAAATCGCCAAAAAATTAAGAACAATGAGCCTCGGCCAATGTTACTGGTTCTTAATATTAAAAAAAAGGCGTGTAGGGAAAAACTGTAAAATTCGAAAATTGTACTTTGTCCAAAAAATACTACTTTCAGACATTAGAATATCTAGGTTTTATATTATTTAGACATGCATAACTCGCCAGGTTTAAAAGTTATTTATAATGAGGTAAAACTTTACAATTTTAGTAAAATCAAACGTTTTCGCTCTTCTTTAGGTTAAAGAAGTAAAAAAAAAAGATAATCTGAAGATCAGCTAATGCTCGGAAGTGTTTGCCAAAATAAATAACACTGACATTAAATTTAACAATGGAAATGGCATTAAATTCTCAGTTATGCTAATGTTGTCCTTTTGGTCTGTTTTGACGCCAGAAATTACTTACACACTGCTTGTAAACATATCTCACGTTTGAAAAAAGTGTATTTTTGTTGGTAAAAGTTTAAAACACTGGTCAGAACGACTCTTAACATGCTAAAAATATACTTTAAAAAAGTTATTATATACAAATTGCGACAAGCGCTATTGAGAAGACCGTTTCACGCAAATTGATAACGTTAAGGCTTAACGTATTTTTTTTGCTAACACACTGTTCCGTTCCAAAGGTTTTAGTCATCTAAGTGTTTTATAGATATTTTCAAAATCAATTCTCCGTTTATTGTGACTCACAACAAATGTATTATTAATGTAACCAGTAACTCTAAATGTAATGGTATGTTCGCTTTGATTCGTTCCTCAGATACGTTTTGTCTCGTCGTTCCGAAACATTTCTTTATCAGTTATTTCGCGGGTACAAGTCCCCCCGTTTAAAATCCTGCCCAAAACCCCTTATAAGTTATAACACAAACCCAAGGCTTTAAGTTAACGTGGGATTTTCATTCATATTATAAATAGTTGTATTTATCATGCACTTTTTGATTGGTAGGCTGCATAGCCTACTTTTTGCGTTGTTTTGTAATTGTATCTCTTTGCATCATGGACAGTTGATGCTTGTTAAAATAGATCATCATAATTGTTGAAATAAAAAAAAATGCTCATTTGAACATGATGAAATACTGGCTGCAGTTCGGCGAGGCATAGTTTTGACATACTGCGATCCGTTAATTTCCTGAGAAGACCGACTATAATAGACTAGACTTGTATGAATGAGCCGTTTAGTCACTTGCCCTTTGACGCCATCACACTGTATACAATATCTCACATTTATAAAAAGTTTATTTTTGTTAGCTTAAACTTCTAATATGGATCAGAAAGACTTTGAACATGTAAAGAAAGTACTTTGAAAAGTTATTACAAATTGCGACAATGTGCTGGACATTACAAATTGACATTTGGGACCAAACTTTATTACATTTAGGACCTTAATTACATTTAGGGCCATTTATTACGTTTGAGGCTTCTACATCGATCAATTGAGTTTTTTCGCTTGTGTCAGAGTTTTGGCCTGGTGTAAGGTTCACACTTCGAGCATCAACGGAATCTCACAACATTTGAGTGATGGGAAAATAACTCTGGCACGCGAGATGTACAAGGATCGCTATCGCCTGTCTTTTATTCCTCTCGGTGTTGTGGTCTTACATGATGTTACGCTAAGCTCAGTGTACCTTACGGCCTTAAGAACTCATTACCATTGTTCTCTTTCTGTCTTAATACATTACTATATTATCAACAACACTAATCCATGCATCACAAGATGCCTATTAAACTTTCATTGTTCACAATGGAACATTCTTGATAGCAACCTTGTTATTTTTGTACACTTACCAATATCGCCTAACACGCTAATTGTGTTTACGGGAAGTGATATCTGCGTTCAAACCACCTCAATGTCGGACCAACGGTGCAAACAAACAATCATACTGTAGTTAACAAAAATCTAAATGTTATCTTAATTCACCATATACTTAAGTTGCGGATGTTCCTACTTAAAGCTTAGTTTCGCCAGCGCTCTTAAGTGAGTAAGCTGAAGGTGGCCAACCTAAGCGCAATATACCACTTCCGTTTTGCATATTAATGAAAACTTAATAAAATGAGTATTGCCATTAGGATTAAGATAAATGAGTACATGCGAATTCTACTAGTTCTAATAAATGGTTTGTTACACTGGAATCAAATCTCACCGGCAATAAATGTTGCGATAGAATGGCACGTCATCAAACCTGAGCCCGCAAACAACCGCACTGCTACTTATTGCTGCCAAAGGAAGTAAGGCAGCGAAACGTGCCGCAGTTTTAGCCTGAAAAAAGTTTTTTTTGTGTGTTTTGCTATTTGTTTAAAGCACATGTTTGGCGTGAGAACAACAAATTCTAAATTAAAACTGTTGATATAATGCACTTAGTTAAAAAAATGGACAAAGTTACTGAAAAACTGATAGTGTTGAAAAACAGTAAGACAAAATATTACACTTGTAAGATTTGATTTTAACAATGTGTTTAATTCAAAGGATAAACAAAGTTGCTCATAAACTGAACTTGGAAATCAAACAAGAAGGACAAATCAATGTACTAAATAGTAAGTTCAGTAAATGGTGTTCCAGTTCAGCTCGAATATAAGTTACAAAATACGACACATGCAAGACGTGATTTTTATGTTGACAATTAAAGGTGACGTTACACGAGACAATTTCTTGTGCAACTTGTCTCGCAATGGTGTTGCGAGACAAGTTGCAGAAGGAGTGTTACACGGCGTAATAGCTCCAGCAACTTGAAGAAAGTAGCTGCAATTGTTGCGAAAAATAGAACCGGGTTCTACTTTTGCTGCAACTTGTCTCGCAACAATTTTAGCCATTGCAGGGGGTGTTACACGTTGCAATGGCTCGTGCAACTTGTGTCGCAGCGCCATTGCAATACAAGTTGCATAAGAAATTGCCTCGTGTAACATCACCTTTTTCATATTTGCCGTTTGAAACCGAGGATCCTCGGCGAAAACTTACGAAAAATCTATGTGCCTCGTTCCACTTCAATCACAGTTCCATGCAGCACTTGCATAACCACGTGGTTAGTATTAGTAAAATAATGTTCTTCTTCATCGAACGCAAAACAGTTTCAAACTTCCAAAAACGATTCGATCTTATCCGGCGTCACTAATATTAAAGATATGTACAGTAACTAAAGGAATTAACGTTTCAAAAACCTGGTAATGATAAACTAAAGTTACAAAACACGAACCACTGTCCAAGCAAGAAAAATAAGATTGGAAATTTTTATTTTTGCTACCGCAATTTAGTTTAAGGGGAAATTCCCTTTCAAAGGTAATACTCCCACTAGGAGAAACCCATTCATTAAATCCTTTACACGAATACCGTGTTTAACCGTTTATAATACGCCCCCAAGTTTAATTTGCATCCCAAAATTCAAGCTCGTAAATTTTCAGAGAATCGGTAAATTTGGCGGAGTACCAATGCTCTTGGTCTTTTGGCGATTTGAGCCGTAAATTGTCTTACTTCTATGCGTGCTTTAAATCGAATAAAAGCTAATCTTAAGGTATTGCAATATTTATGGAATCGAATTGCTTGGCGGGTGTGTTTTTGATCAATTCATCCTCGCGGATTTATCATGGGTTTGCTTAGTCTATTAAATTCCTGAGACGATCTCTGTAGTGACTATCTCATGCCGGATCAAAGCTGCGAATCACCTTTTTCGCACCTCGACGTGTTGTTAATCCCCGAATGTATGCGAAGAATTCAATTCCCGCTGTTCCTTAGGGACAAAATTTGTCCCTAAGAACACCTCTGCGCACATAAAATATAGCTCCCTAGCGGCGGGCGGGCTTTGTATGGAAGTTTCAGTTTGCGGTTGCCGTGAAATAAAAATAGAATTCACATAACAATATATTATTGTACTAACTTGCTTAGTGCCTCTTCTGGTTGGTTCCTGTGATATCTGGGGCCGTTTCAAGGGTTATTTGAAGAGTCTTTTTTAAATACTGATTTCTGCAGAAAGTCCATTATAGATAAAATCCCATCCAAAGTCTTATAATTTTCGTCGCTTGATGGAACTGACAACTTGGGTGACCTGTGCCCATCCTTTCTACTGCATTGCAATCACAATTCCTTGGGTGCTTTGCATTATCGCAAGTCTTTCGTTTGAAGATGATCACTTACTCTATACACATATATAATATTGCTCTCACAGTTACTTTATTGCAATGCGAGTGTCCTGTTGTTGAACACTAATATCGTAGCTGATTGGCAAATTCCATGCATTACTTCCGAAATGCAGACTATCTTTTCAGAACAAGAAAGTGCGGATTAGAGCTCGAGCCTCTTTACAAAAGTTATAAAGATCAAATCTGTGTAGATCAACGTGGTTGAAAATTCAGTTGAAAAATCAGAATCGAAGGGCAGATATTTGTTGAAGATTGAGCCGACACGGGGTGCTAGTTATTCATGACTTCGCTCAGCTGGAGTTCCGGGAAAATTCCCTTTTTGAGTTTCTACAAAATATAATAAATTCGACTCAATTTCTACTAATAAATAGCACAGTTTAAATAACAACTTACGTCACATCTGTTACTAAAAGGTAGAAAATTCCTTGTCCGATTTTCTAAAAATAAAACATATGCAGTCTGTTTTTGCTTTAGAGATTTAGCTATTACATGGTCGACCAAAAGCTTGAGTTAAAAAGCGAAACACAAAATCGTTTGTTGATGTCCACTCTTGACAGTGAAAATATAAACATCGAGCACGGTTGCATCTCATTAGTCCCGCTATAAAATTCCGCGTTTGTAATTTTTTATCTAGTTGAGTTTGAAGCGTTGGGGACATCCAGTTTTGGTCGCAATGAAGGATAAATCAATCCTAATCGCCAACAAAACTACCGACACACACCTCACCCTCTACGTTTATTTATCTGGTGATTTATTTTGCCAGGTTTCGTATTTTTCCAAAATTATTCCTCCCGGTGAGAAGCTTCTTCATCGCTCAAGCAGCAGATTCAAGTTCAGTATTACAGCCATTGACGATGCAAAAAAGAAGTCGACCATCTTGCCTGTTAAAGTCCCTATCAAGCTTATTTTTTTAAGTTCCTGATTAAAACTCTTATCATCTGTGAACTCAAAAATAAAATAACCAAAGAAAATTTCCACGTCTAAGTACGCTTTTTAATCAAAAAAAGATTGGAATGTAAATTTTGACCGATCAGGCCGGGGACTGGTAACCTGTGACGTAGCAGCAATGAGTTATGTGGTTTTTGTTTAAAAAATTTCATTTCTGTTAAAAAATGTCATAAGATTTTTAATTCAAACCATTTCAAGAGAATAATTCATTGATTAAAGTTAAATCAATGTGACTATTGTAACCAGAATTCAATTTTTTGAGATAAAAAAGATTGTCTCTGCTTCATGCCTCGTGCTACGTCATATGCCTCCTGCTACGTCATCATTGCACACTTCAAGTCTAAAAAAGATAACAGGAACGGCGAGAAAAGGTTTTGTTTTTAAAAGTTACTATTGTTAAAAGGTTCTACTTTTCATCTGGAACTTAAAAAAATAAGCTTGGTAGGGACTTTAAACGATGGAGCAAAGATGAACATTTTGAGCTTATAAAAGAAATTGAAGTGAAAATAAACCCTACTGATCTTGCTCTTCGTTCTGAAGAAAAGCAAATCTGCCTTCGTAGAATCAATAAAGACAATGAAATACGCGAAGGAAACAGCAAAAATCTTTATGAACTCTTGAGGTTAAATATGGCTGAGGTGCGCCGGGAAAAATCAACCGAGAAACAAAACGAAATGATCAAGAAAAATTTTCACAGAGAAATTCGTCGGTGGCATTCAGATTACAATCGAGATTCTGACGACGATCAAATTGCAGGCGAGATAACTGTTGCGTACAAGGTACTACAGGATCCAGAAAGCCGAGTCGACTACAATAACAGGATTGACTACGATGGTGGCTGGTTTTCGATATCACGTTGGCGAGCAATTTTCCGACAAGAATGCTACACTGAAGATCAGAAAACAGTTAAAAAACGTCGTCGACGGCAAATTGCGTTGTTCTTAAGCATGGTGATTGGCGGAACTATTTTATCGGCGTCAACGGCTGGAGCAGCATTACCAGTTGTAGTTTATGTTGGAGGAATCTTCGGAGGCGCTTTATACGGGGCAGGAATGCTATCAGGTTTACGTGCATTAGATCGCAGCTCCCTATTTGAAAAAGGTTGTGAATGGATAACATACAAAAAAAATGTAGCCATTGGTTTTGTATTTGGCGCAGCAAGCGGTGTAATCGGTGTAGGAATCACTGCAGCAGCGGCAGGTATCGGAACGGGGACATTGGAAGCCGCAAAAGTGACCGCAGCTCAGTGTGTCGCCATCGGAGGAGGCACTGGGGCAGTTGGGGGGACTGCATCAGCTCTATCAAGTGACGCTGATAGAAAATTTGTGAATAAAGAAGAAGTAACGTGGGCGCAGGTTGCTAGGCATGCTTTGTGTGGGGCGGCTGTTGGTTTTCTGGCTGGTGCGATAGGTGGGTTAGTGTTGAAGGCAGTTGTTAACAAGACATCAATCGTTTCAGCTACAACCCTGGAAGGCGATGCTGTCAAGCAAGCAGCATTGAGAGCTGCAGCAAAGCGATTTTTTACCTTGGTGGCTAGAAACGTCAGCAAAACGGTAACAGAAGGATCAAGGCAGCAGTGGTTTGCTCAACCGGACAGTTCTTGGAAGAAAGACTGGACGACTCTTTGGAAAACCGAACTCAATGTGATCACGCCATCGATGGTGTTTTGAATGTGACATCAAGCGCTTTGAAAAACGGAGGAATCAGTTTTTTATCAGCTGTCAGTTCTCATACTTGGTCGAAAATAAAAGCAAAAATATTTCCGACTGCAACGACTAAAAGTTCTTCTGTTAAATTCACAGACTTGAGCAGCCAAGAAGTACAGAAATTTAAACACAGAGAAACTCCAAAGCTGGTTGAAGAACCGGTCAAGTGGAGCAATTGTAGCACTCGTGAAAAGTATACAGTACTTGAGAGACAAAAAAACCCACGAGACGTGAAAACCGTTTGTAATGAGGATCGAGAAGAAGGCATCGCTCCAGCTGACGAATCTCAAAGTGGTCGAGTAAGATATATCACAAACAGATATTGGATGTCAAAGATGATAGTCGCATACGAAGTTAAAGCAGAAAACATCACCAAAGAAGTGAAAGGAAGCGGTAGTTCTCTTGAAATTCCTTCAAATGCACGAAATATTAACGTACAGTTTCAGGTTCTGCGAGGCATTAAAATATGGTGTGATATTAAGAAGTATGACCGCATCAACAAGCAATGGATCAAACCGACAGAGGCTCATGTTTTCCAGTACGACCGCCCTCCAATTCGTACGTTTACACATTCAGGCTCATTGTATTTCAAGGCTGTAATGAAATTACAAACGACTATTATGAAGAGTTGGAGGAAATGTGAACAAAGAGAAAGAACAAATGGCATGCAGCGAACACAAACATTTAACATTAGCCTGCAGAGTAGTCGGTACGCAAGAGAGGCATGGGGCGAGTATTGGGTTCTAGATCACATGAAAAACAAAACGAATGTCTGACAAACACTAAATATTGCTTCTGATTACTACAGTATCATTGCCTTCTATTTCAAAACTTACTCAGCACTATCTGAATTACAAGTTACTGTAGATGGCCTTGAATCTTAGCTAATTACTCGAGAAAAGTTTGCTAGCTAGATTATGCCCGGGGAAGAAGGGCTCTCACCAGAAATTTTGGTGGGGGTTGTTTTAAAACTTAGCTCAGTGTATTTCCGACTGTAATTTAAAGTTTTGTTGGTAAATATTGAAATTTTTCGCCCATTACAGACAAAACATCCATGATTTATACATCTTGTTCTAGAGTTAGGGGTCTGAAAACTATACCCTGAACAGCAGCACGTGTACATACTCGTATAATCAATATATGTGGGCACCCCCCCCTCCCCGGTAATTATGCCTCTCTCTTTAGATTCTTACTTAGTGCTTGATGTATATAGGAAATGAGCATGCACATATAATGTATATCTATTCAGTAAGGCTTGGTAGTAACTAAGCGAAGTGTAAATGTTTTAGTTCAGAAGTATAGAACTTATTCATATGGATGGGGGCGATTTCAATTTTATTTTTCCTAAATTCAAATTAACCCTACTAGCCTCGTTTTGGGTAACATAAACTTTTGATAGTTTTACTCAAGATTAAGGCTTGTACGGCTAATTTGAATGGAGACAAAAGAACTAGTAAAATTGGCGCCATTTACGAATAAGGTCTATATCAACGTCATCGATCAGATTGGTGATGACTTTTATATAATAGTAACTACGACAAAGGCAAAACAATACAAACTTTAGTAGCCGGCAGTTTTAAAAAACATTGGCCGCACGATAATCTGATGATGTTGACCACAAATTTAATTATTAACTCTGTAAAACTATTTTATTATCATGGTTATGTGTTTCAAAAGTAACCAAATCATCCAAATGAATGAGCCAACCATAATTTCCCTCTGACTGATGTGACTTAGATTAGGAACCTCGTGTTTCCTTGGTATAACGTTCTCGTCGACCTTGATTACAGATGACTCGCTTCCTATTCCTTGTTATTGCATAGTACAATAGAGTGCTTCCATCTGTTCCATTATATCCGTGAAACAGCTTCCTGGTGAATCTTGCTAGTGCAATAAGTGCAAGGTTTTGTACTAGGTAAAGATCAGTGTCTTACAAGTTGTGTCAAGGATATCATAGAAACAGTCTACCATTTGGTTGAGTAAAACTAGTCTTTTGCTAAAATGTGCATTCAAATAATCCCTACTAAGCCTCGTTTTGGGTAACACATGCTTTTGATAGTTTTACTCAAGATTGAGGCTCGTACGACTAATTTGAATGAAGACAAATGTAAAATTGGTGCCATTTGTGAATAAGGTCTATATCAACGTCATCGATTAGAATTGTGTCAAGTCCAAAACTGATAATTTTTATAACACTAACATTGACAATAGCAAAAGCGATACATGCAAAGTTTTATAGCTGGTAGTTTAGAAAAACATTGACAGCAAGAGAATGGTGTTGACCGTGAATGTGAGCATTAACTCTGTAAAACTGTTTCTTACCTTGGTTAGGTTTATTAAAACTAACTAAGTAGTTTATTAGTAAAATTTAAAGTTGTAAAAATATAACTTAGTGAGTAGAATACAGTAAAACCCGCAACTAAGAACCTGAAAATGAAGAACCTGTTAGTCTGAAATTTGGATTTTATACCCCCTATCAACAAGAACTTATTTAACCTAAGAATTGGATACAGGTTCTTATTTTCTAAAATCGTATTAAGCACATTACATCTCAGTTGTAGTGCAAGAATCCTATTTAAAAAAAAAGTAGATTCTCCTTACTGTAAAAATAAGTTTTTATTTTAAAAAAAAAGAGTGCAAAACCTGTAAACTTACCCAGCAATATGAAAATTACCATACCAATACAGTCTGGACAATATATGATTTTTAATGTGTCTTTTTTTTTGGGGGGGGGGGGAGGAGGGTAGGGCTTTTTATCTGCTTTTCTGTAGAATCAAGAACCTATTTCCAGAACCTAAGTAGCCTAAAAATTTAAGTGTCATTTATATGAGAACCTGTTTGGGCTACTTCCCAAAAATGATTGTAGGTTCTAACCTGTTGGTTTTTACTGTATTCTAAACCGATTAAAATGAAAGCCATTTGGTTTGCGAGCTTCGCTGCCAGTCAGTGAGACCTATGACTGTATGATATGAGCGCGAGAGCCTGGGCTCGAGTCGAAGGCGTGGACATAGGGATGTAACCTGGTGTTTGTTGTAGTGGCTAGAAATCAAATATTGAGACATTAATAACTACTTCACATTTTTTGCTAACAGTGACAGGGACAATGACAAGCACAGCAACACTGTCAGTGATTTGGAAATATTATGGCAAAATGTACGACTAGTGATAATTCGGTAATGCATGGTGATACAGACAAGACTGAAGTCTTGTGTCTTATTAAGCAAGATCTTTGATCGACCCGTAGTATAACATTGCATTGCATTACAGTTTGTGAAAGTGTTATTGCACTTTATCTAGTCCTTGAATATTTTTCCAATCAATGTAAGAGGGCAAATACCTATACTGAATCAGGAGTAAGTTTGTAACCTAGTGTTTGGTTGTCGTAGGGTCAAAAGAGATTGAGACATTAAAGTACCTATGAAGTGAAATATTTGGTACAGATTTTTTTAACTCAGTGGATAGACCTTGCTAAATGAGGAGTAGCGGCGAAAAAATTTTGTCAAAATCTTCTATGGTTCTTGGAATATTAATATTTGTATGTTTTCAACTGATGACGTCACAAGGTTTGAAGACAAAGTCTCAATTTTTTCGAATCTTGCTGCCAATTCATAACCTTTGGGTGCATTTTAACCAAACTTGTACTGATGATTTATCTCGAGTGTTTCTTCAGATTAATCAGTATTAATTTTCGTTATCATAGCAATAAACTGGGTTCCAGGATTCAAACCAGAATTTCTTAATTAATGAGGTTTTTTCGTCAAACCAGAAGTTGTGCAGTATATTACAACAAAATTTCTATTTGTCTTATCATGTAAAAGAAAAAACAAAGATTCGGCTTAGTTGCCTCGGTGAAA